>JASXSY010003072.1:0-62037 GCA_034509805.1 Sipha maydis | reverse complement strand
GAATGTATTTTATATTTAAAACTTGTATAATTATCAAAAATATTTAAGCATTTAAAATTTCTAAAACTAGTCAAAATCAAGAATATTATTATTAATCTTTAAAAGAAAGACAATATATTTTTTGATATTTTTAATGAAGAAATTGTTGAAAAACATATTGTGATAACACAAAATGAAAGAAAGGAGAAAAAAAAGCAAATTAGTGGAAAAGTATGAATATGCTATGGATTGGGTTAGTTGCCTTCTTTTTTGTCTAAGGTCATAAATAGTTTGATATCAGATCAATGCAACTAAGTAGTTTTGGAAGATAAATAAATATACTTGGACACATTTTGACAATCACTCAAAATTTGTGTTTTGATGTTGTAGTTATGTTGCTCTTGATAATGAAATTAGCTAAGTTTCTGTGCATACATTAGCGACAGAACTAATTTATTTTAGATAGTAAAACATTGATAGTCTGATACTTAAAAGTCATACACATACAATCATGACTTGCAACAAAGAGCTTCTTGAAGGGCCTGATAAACCAATTGTATAGAAAAGTAAACAGGATGGTCATTTAACTTATGGTAGTCTCCTTTAAATGTGATCACAATGGTGTACCATTAGACTTTGACTTTTAAATTTTCTAAAAAACAATTATTTATTAATTTTTAAAATGTGACAATCTTGAAAGGTATAAATTATTACCATATGGTATAAAGATTTTGGGTTTCTTTTGTACTAAATGAATGACTTTTTCTTGCATTGATATATGATTGAATCAAATCAATGAATAATGTTTAACATTAGAATGAATAAGAGAAGAATGATGGGTTTTTAAAGCCACTGAATTATTAAAATAATGACCAGTCCTATTAATAAAACATACATTGCGTATAACTTTATTTTTTATATATTTAATTGAGAAATTTAATTAAGAATTTTATTCATTTGTTTAAAATAAAATATATTTGTTTTAATTTTTAATTAAAATATAAACTATATTGTATATTTAAATTATAAATCATTAAATATATGTATATTTTATCTTACAAATTAATTTAAATATTTATTTGTAGTTGACTATTCCACCATGGCCTATGTATGCTCGTAATCCACTCAAATGGCAAAAAGTGAAAAAAGTTAAGAAAATGGAACATAACCTTACCTATGATGAATATAAAGAAGATAAAAAGAAAGAAAAAAAGAAGACAAAATAAATAAGATTATTATATATTGTTTTAATGTAAACTTTTAATTATTTCCTATTATGTTATAAATTTTATCTGAAATAAAAAAAATAATATTTAATTATAGTTATATTAATTAATTTGAGATGCATATGTTATAGTATTTATTGAGGTATTTTTATTATATATTTTAAAAGAAAAAGTTATTTTAATTAAAACGTTTTATTTCAATTTTAAAACTTAATCATTAATTATAATCTTATAAATATTCTGATATGAAATATGAAGATGTTTTATCATTATTATTATTATTATTATTATTATTATTATCAATTCCTTTTTCCATTTACAAAATTGATCGTGCAAGATTTAAAACCTTAAGAAAATAAAAATAGTTTAATTTAATTGAAATTACAGTCATTGTGGTGGAAGATACTTTTATTTGTTTACTTAATACTAGTTACTTTACTACTCTAGATATCTAAGGATTTAAATACTCTTATAGTTAAATTATGATTCAAAGTTAAATATTTTAATTTTGGGAACACAAAATACTGAATTTGTAACTTAAGGCTATTCTAGTACTAAAAATGTAAAATCTAACTAAGTATATTCTTTGATTCTTGCATGTATCAATAGGTATAGTATTTACCATCACTAATGTATAAATAATCCTACACAATTTTAAAATTTAACGTTGCAAAAAATTTTACTAAACAACTAAACGGAAATATAAAATTACGGTTCAATTATATTTTTTTTATATTTCAAATTTAATAATGTAGTATAGGTACTGTATTAGAAAAAAAATACTATACAATAACAGTCTTGTTGAATAATTAAATATATCTTATTACAATAAATGCTTTATTTTATAACTATCATCCTTGAGGATTTAGAAAATTCGTTCAAAATAAATTCAGTATCAATATTTTTTGTTACATCCTTCTCTATGTGAAGAATAGAAAGATTTGTAAAGCGTTCTTGATGCATAGAAGTTCTGACCCACGTCTTTATTCTTCGCATAGACGAAAAAGATCGCTCACATGTTGCAGAGCTGACTGGTAAAGTAAGTGCTACTTGTAACATTTTATAAATGTTTGGAAAAATTTCTTTTTTTATTGTTGTTTTCAAATCGTCAATGTTCAAATTGTTGTTGATTTTATTTATGCAATTTCTAGCAACAATCATTTCTGATTTAATATTTAGTTTGTTAATATCCAATAAAGCCTAAAATATAAAATAATTAAATTATATTTTTGAATTTATGTTATTTTACATATTTAAATCTACTTCAAAATTATAAATATATTATTATTAAGTTGATTTATATTTTATATTTTATTTTGATAAAATGAAAAGTCATAAGTTGTATAATACCTATATGGCTATATAGTTATTTTATATCACACAAACTAAAAATGGTCATTTTTAAGGGAGGGAATATAAGAATATTATAATAAATATTACCTTATAATAATCAATAAATGTCAAACTCCCTTCATAATTAAGTTGTATAAATTTGTCAATAGAAATAGCTAAACTTAAACTCTCTGGGGAAAATCTTTTTTTCAAATTTTCTATAATGGAGTCTAATATCTTATAATAAATGTTTATTCTATAATAATCTTCAACAGATTCGGTGGACTCAACTGGTTCATATATTGCACTTGTTGTATTAGTTACTATATAATTATTAAGATTGTTAGGCTCTCTTCGAATCTAAATGGATAAATTTTTTTAACTAATATTAATATAATGTAAATATGTAATATATAAATAATTAGGTAATTAAATTACAAATTAGATAACAAACCTCGCGCTTGGAAAGGAATATCTAATGAAATATTGTTGTCACCTGCAAATTATTTTATTGACTGCCAAATCTCAATAAAAGATTCGGCTGTTCGAGAACTTTCAAAGCTTGTATATACAAAGCTTGTAATACTCTTTATTATCACAACCAATTTTCCTAAGGTGGCATTTTTATCCTGCATCATATTACTTAGAACATAAATGATACTAAGTACTTGGCGCATAACAAACAAATTTACAATAAAAGATCCTTTTTGCAAGTTAGTAAATATTCCTATTAAAGTGAAAAAGTAGTATTAAGATCGTTCAAAAAATAATAGTAAATAAATATGTGTAACATTTTTTATATATTACCTATAGCTTCATTAACATCTTTGTCGTTCTCATTTTCTATTTCTTCTTGCAAGACATGTATAATCGCTTGGTAACAGTCTAAAATAGCATCACAATTTTTGTACCGACAATTCCATCTTGTATTGCTTATTCTACCAATTGTTTTAATTTTGAGCCCCAATTTTTTTTGCATGTCGATGAGTTGTTGATTTTTTGTGGGATAAGAAAAATGAACATATAAACAATCTAATGTATTTAATAGACATCTAGTTTCCTTAAATAATAATTAAAAATATGTAAAATATTAAATTATAATTCTATTTTACTAAATTTTACAATACTTCTTTTACACTTACTTTCACAAATTCGCACATATCGACAACAACCAAATTAACACGGTGGGCCATACAATGAGTATAAACTGCGCAAGAATATTTGTTTTGGATTTTAGCTTGTACCCCATTAAATTTTCCAGCCATAACACTAGCCCCATCATATGATTGGCCAATAATTTGAGCTTTGTCACTTAAATTACAAACTTTCAGATAATCCAAAATATGTTGACTTAAAGCTTGGGCATCTTGTTTAATAGAACCCGATAAACCCGAGAAATCTTTCATATATATTTAAATCTTTTGTATACCTAACACATAAAGCCATTTGTTCTTCCTTATAACAACTGAAAGTACATTGAAATTATAAAATGTATAATATAGTTTATACTTAATATTAATTATTTTATTTTTGAAATCATTAATAAATACTATATTACTATGTACTAACCGCGCTTCGTCACACATCACACCAAATATACCATCTCCAATTTCATGTATAATTGTGTCCCTTACACTAATAGCACACAGACTAATAATTTGCTCTTGTATTAGATGGCTAGTATAGTTGGTAGTATTTTGGAATTTTTCAGCAAAATCAGGCACGTGTTTGGAAAATAATATACAAGTTTCTTTAAAATTCCCTAAAATATGAACATTTTTTAAACATAAATTAATTAAATATACAAATAGTAATTAATACCTATTGAATTTAATGCCTTAATTATTACCTTTATTTAAAGATGTCTTACTCTCATCGTGACCTCTGTAGGCCAGTCCTTGAAAGGCTAAGTGAATAACTATGTCTATTATTATTTTAATATATTTCCTATTAGATTCAACCAACTTTTCATGATTTGACAACAATTAAGTATGAACATTACCGTGTAATTTTTCAGATTTATATCCATTCCATCGAGCCATAGACGTTAAATGAACTTCAGTTCCACTATGTGCTTCTAGTTTTGATAACTTGTTGTACTTTGTGCCTCTAGATCCACTTAACTATGCAAATAATGCAATTACATTTTTTTAAATGATTACAATAATTGAATAATATGATTAAATAATACAATTTTATAAAACACTTGCTTTTTTCCAATTTTTGAAACCTGTTAATGTTAATGAAGGTTCTACTGAATCTGTTCCAAAAATGTGGCAAGCAAAACAGAATATTGCATCTCTAGATATAGAGTACTCTACCCATTCATATTTTTTATAGTATGATTCATTAAAACCACGTTTCTGCTCTCCAAACTTGGTCAAAGGAAACTGTTGTAATTCAAAAAAGTAAAAAACTTAAAGATATTTAAGGATAAAAAAATATTTAAAAATATAATTCTTTTTTTAAAAAACGTAGATTTTTTAACAACTTGAAACAATGTAAAAAAATATTTTCAAAAACATGAATAACTTTTTGAAATAATGAGTGGTTTATGATAAAAGAATCATAAAATAAAAATAAATAATTAATATATTTTTTAGATGAATAAAGTATTATAATAAAATCATAGGTACCTACTTTAGTTTTAGGTTGAGCCGGTCCCGAATTTATGTCTCCTAAATCATTAAGCATTTCACTGGTTGTTGCAGACGTTTCTGCTTCGACGGGCTCGATGGGCTCGACGGTCACAATACTTTCATAATTTTTATCATTTAGACTCACAATTGTATTAGTAGTATTACTTTTATTCTTTATATTAAAAATACTAAACATATTAATATATTATAATAATGTACTATGCGGAATAACTGTCTTAAACACTTTACACACAAAACTCAATAGACAATAGTAAAATAATAAATAGTATATAATATTATATACAAGTACGACGTACAGCTGGATATGAACTAAATAAAATAATGATGAGTGATAAATGGTTATAACTTACAACGTACAATTAAACTATAAATAAAATATTATCGTGTATTATTTTTCACTGCTGCGATGCAGCAATCAACACTATCATTGTATTGACAATCGGCAGTATTGGTTTTCCAAATTAATATAGGTAATTTTATATATTTTGTTTTATTCGACGGGCGATAAAACAAATCACTGTAGGACAGTATTCGAAGTGTTATAAAAACAACTTATAATTTTAATTTTCGTATAAAATATTATGTAAAATATTATACGAACAAATTTATAGTATAAAAAATTATTATGTGTTATATTTCTTGTTTCTTAAGAATATAATATACCTAAGAAAATAAAACTAAAAAATTGTTATGTTTGCAAGATTGTTTGGGGGGGGGCTTGGTGGTCTTTTGGGGGGCTAAGCAATTTGCAAGTCCAAACTTTCACCGTGAAACCAAAAATTTAAAAGTTGGGCCAACTTCACGTAGCCTACCCATTTTGACCCATAACTTTAAAATTGGTATCAAACAAAAGCTAATGATTAGCAATAATTTGCAAGTCCATTTTTAGAATTTGCAAGTAATTCGGGCGGCTGGTAAGAGCTTTCAATGTTAGGAAGTTAGCCCACCCAAGTTGTCCCAGAACTTTGAAAATTGTATCAAACGATAGCTTTAAATTTGCAAATATTTGCAAGTCCATTTTTAGAATTTGCAAGTAACTAGGGCGGCCGGTAAGAGCTTTCAATGTTAGGAAGTTAGCCCACCCAAGTTGTCCCAGAACTTTGAAAATTGTATCAAACGATAGCTTTAAATTTGCAAATATTTGCAAGTCCATTTTTAGAATTTGCAAGTAACTAGGGCGGCCGGTAAGAGCTTTCAATGTTAAGAAGTTAGCCCATCCAAGTTGTCCCAAGTGTATTGAATAATATTACATAATTAGTATAGAAATTTGCGCGCCTCTTATAATTGCACCCCTGGCCCATGGCCTCTTGCCCTGCTTTGAATACGGCCCTGCATATCACCCCTACTTAGGACTTTCAAATATAAAATTACATCATTCTTTGTACCACGTTTTTATTAAACTGTACGACACTTCTCGCCGTTTTGAATTTTTGAACCAAATTTATAGCACTCATTTTCAACATATTTTTTTTTTTAATATCATAGTTGTGGTGGCTAATTCTTTTTCTCCAGGGGCCAAAAAATAATTTCATTTTTTATGCTTAAGATTCTCTTTGAAAATTTAGTTTGCAAATTGTAATTATAAATAGGTAATACTATGATATGAAATAACACAAATGCATTTCAAATTTTAATATGTAAGTACACTAGGTACCTCCTAGTGGGAACAAGCAGCGAGTACCAAATTTTCAAAATTGACGTTATTTAATATTCAGTATAAATGCATAGTTCCGTGTTTTTTTTTTTCCTTAAGTTAAGCACCATAAATTTACTAGAAATGCCTTTAAAATGTATTATAAAATGTTGCTAAATACGTACTAGGGAAAAAACCCTGTATGTGGCATATTCCTAGGTAATAAAGTAGTATGCACAAATGGCTTATTTTATTATTAAAAAATGTCTTAATGTATATTATACTGCATTTTTACCCAGTAATCTAAGCTAAAACGAATATTCAGTATGTACACTTGATTTTTTTATCAATGAATGGTCGTTACTCACGGACTGTGGTACTTATCAGATACGTCATATTGTGCTAAACCTAAAAGTGTTTGTCAAAAACTTTTACTGAGTTTTATTAGACACCTACCGTAGTAATATCTACAGCCAATATGTGTTAATGTTTATGGAGATACTGCATTTTGTTAAGTTTTTTTTTTTTTAATATACAATACTAGATAAATAGATGTATCTCCTTAAATAAATAAAATAAATAAATAAATAAATCGTCATAAATAGTTTTATTTTGATGATCCTCACAGTGTACTACTGGGCTATCTCGATTTGGTTGTCTAATGTCTATGAATGACATGTATTTCTCTTTATTAATTAAATTAATTACATATTAAAACCTTGAATTACGATTTTAGTTATTTTGTTGTAATTTAAAAATATTGTTTGTTGATAAATGAACATTTTAGAGTATATTTGTTTTATTTTATATACACAATGATATTTTCAAATGTAATTTTTTTCGTAAAAATGAATTTAACCTACTGCAATATATACTAAAAATAATTACTCTACTTACCTACAATAGTATCATAAAATATGCCTAACTTTAGTAATATTATAGGCTGACATACAGTCTTGGCTCAGAATAGTTTTCTTATACAATGATACTACATCATTGAATTTAAATTTAATACCATCCATTACAGTGACCCACTTGTAATCTACTGTACAGCAGAGCAACATACACTTGCCCGCTTTTTTGACTTGAGAATTAAAAATAGGTAATAATAAATTAAAGGTTGATGCTATCAAACTTTTTTTGTTTAATAATATGAGTATTGAGTAACATAAAATCAGTATAAGTACAAAAACTTATTTTATATTAATAAATTATTAATAATAACAAATAAACAAAAGTTTTAACCGAAATAAAAATTTAAAATAATTAGATACATACATTGAAATCATAAAATAAAATACTATGAAATTAATAAGATTAAAAATAATATAATCCATATTATATATATAATATATAATAACATTTATATATAAAATGATTCAAAATAAAAATTGTGAATTAGGTAGTTGAGACTTGAAACAAAGAAAATAATAAAATAAATATTGTTATTGTTTGTTATTCTAATATATACATAAACATATGGGGAGGTAGAATTTCATTTTCTGATGTTGCAATCTTTATTTTTTGGAAAAGATCATTATGAATCTCCCAAACATTTTTTGAAATTCTTCGTATGTATGTCGTGTAATGTCCTGCATCAAAATTAACAATAGCTACCTAATGCTACCTTCAAAATAAAAATAGTTTATATTTAAAAATATTTTATAATAAACTTAAGGTATTAAAATATTTACTTTTCATTCACTACTTTTGGAAAATCTTTTAGTGGTATAGTCATATTTGTTAAATATTCTGTCTCAATAAAGAGATGCCGAGATCATTAGCTTTCGTTTGATACCAATTTCAAAGTTCTGGGTCATAATGGGTAGGCTACGTGAAGTTGGCCCAACTTTTAAATTTTTGGTTCCACGGTGAAAGTTTGGACTTGCAAATTTTAAAAATGGACTTGCAAATACTTGCAAATAACTTGCAAAATAATGGCATAGATTTTACAAAAATTGAAATACTTAGGTGGGCCAACTTCACGAACGTAATAAATATTACTTAATATTTTTCTTACAACATTAATAAATACTTGATGGAGATGCAAGACACAATACTGTTTATGGAGACTGCCCAAGAAGTGTATTGTTGAGTGTTTTTCTTGCTTTTTTATGTCTCCAATTGTTGTTGTGTTTTTCCATCATTATGTTTTTATTAATTAAATATAATAAAATGATACTTATTGTTATACTTTTATATATTTGTTATTCTTAAAATAATATAATATTTTAATGTACAAAGCAATTTAATAGTTAATATGTGTTTGTAACTATATTTATTATTGATTAGTCTTTTTTAGTTTTAATGGTGACTCACATGTGTCATGTGTTTACAAACATATATTACATGCACGCCTGTTGTATTTTAATTATGCCCTCATAACAAGTTATAACCTTTTAGTATAGATTTCTTAAAATAACAATATTTTTTTTTGTATAAATTGAGTATTAAGGAACATTTATGAAATTTATAGGCATATTGTGTGGTTGATATGTATATACTGTACACTGAAAGTCTTCTCAAGTTCTGATGTATTTTTGTTGGATTGATCTGTGGAATCACGACTGCTTCCGGCAGTATATGGTGTGTTAGGTTAGAGAATGCACTTGCTATTATCTTGATACTCCATCCAAAAATGTTGTATACTAGAGTATTGTATTGAGTGCTATGAGTGATATTTTGCAAATGATAAATACTCCATATTAGTGATGTGTAGAGCGCGGATGTTTATGACTTAGCATATTTTTTTGCACTGTCAGAATTACACCGGAGTATGATTAAGGTGTCCATATATTTTTCTTGTCGAAACGGGACAAAAAAAAAAATATTTTTTTTAATATTTATATTAAAATAATTATGTACTATTATGGTTTTAAGTGACAAAAATATTAAATTGTATTAAAAATATTTTTTTTTGTTTTTTATAAAAAAAAAAAAAACCTCTACGTAAAGAAAACGGTTGACGATTACCTACTGTAAAACTGAAATAATGAACTATGAAAAATAATTTTTAGTTTGTGCTGATATTGGGGTATAAGACATATTGGGTTAATACGTCCATATTAATACATCGTTTGCCGCATTAGGTATTTTTGCGAGTATATTTTATTAGTACAGGCGCGGATCCAGGGGGGGTGGTAGGGCGACCTTCCCCCCCCCCCCCCCGTCAGCCGTATCAAAATGTGTTGTATCTAATTTGTTGTACTATTAAATTACATTATTTTGTGTTATACCATTCTAATGTATTGTTAATTGTTATTGTCACAAATTTTCGTCTTTTATTTTTATCACATAAACATATGAAGTGTCGATAACAACAATATTATTGCGATATTATTTATAATCCGCTCCCCCCCCCCGTTAAGGTAGGCTGGATCCGCGCCTGTATTAGTATATGTATACTCCAATACACCCACCACACAGCCCCGATTCCATACAACGTCAACCGTGCAATAATTCAGTATATACACGTTACATGCACACATACAATTAAATACAATAAAAACAATAACTCATCGATAGATTAAAATTGAATATTGTTATTTTTTACTATTTTCTGATAATGGGACATTTTTATGTCCCGAAAATTTTCCTAGGGACAACGGGACGAAGATGCGAAAAACGGGACGTATGGTCACCTTAAGTATGATATAAATCCAATTCAGAAAGTCTAAATTACAAATAAGCAAACTTATTTTGCATATTTGACATTTTTAAGCATATAAATGCATATATTGATTATTTCTAGATTAAGTAGCATATCTTTTATAAATTTGATGTATAATATTAAAAATTATCTATATTACTATCAATTATTTTCGTTAATTGTGTTTATGAGTAAGTCCCGCATATTATTATGAGATTTTATTATTATTATTTTATTATATTATGAACGAGTCAGTGGGTTTTACCAATAAGTGTGAAGTTACGAGATTACGACGCTTTTAATATTGAATATTATTTTTGTTGATGTTCAATATTTAGTTGTGTTTGTTTGCTGTAGTTCGCATGTTCAACGCTGTATTTAAATTTTTTTTCTAACTCACATTTGATATATACTAATAAAAATGTTGAAAATTCGTTAAGTAGTTGTGTGAAAGAGTTTAGGGAACTTATATTTACTTCCGACGGAAAAATATTATTTTGCAAATTCTGTGAAGATAAAGTATCCAGTGGCGCAATTATCGGGAGTGTTGGGTGTGCAATTCATAGGGGCCCCTAGATTAAAAATCTCATATACGATATTCCTACTATATTATTCCTATAATATTAAATACATTAATTACAATAAATTATATTAACCATGACATAAAGAAGACGATATTTTCTAAAAATATATTAAAAGGTAACAACGTATGACTGTTTTTCATTTTTATTATTAGGTAAGGGCCCCGGTCCAGAAATTTTCACATGGACCCCTTATTATCAAGTTGCGCCACTGAAAGTATTTGCAACTAAACGATTTTTAGTCACGCAACACTAAACAACTGAAAAGCATGAGCGTGTGGTTAATCAAAGAAACAGACGCGAACAGAGTACAAGTCAATCGTTATTAAATGCAAATACCAACAAGAAATCTGATTTTAACTCCGGTCTCACTGAAGCTTTAGTTTTTGCTAATATTCCACTCTACAAAGTAAATCATTTTAAATTTAAAAACTTCTTAGAAAAGTATACATCTAAAAACCATCCCTGATGAATCGACCTTGAGGAAAAATTATGTATACAGTATTTATCAAAAAACTCTAATACAAGCCGAGGTCTTTAACCGTAAAATTTGGGTAACAACCGACAAGACCACGGATGTACGGATGTTGACGGGCGCTATGTAGCAAATGTTATTGTTGGCGTACTGGGTTCTGAAATACCTGGCAAAGTCATGCTTGTTAACATCTTGAAAAAACTAACAGTACAACAATAGCGCAACTTTTTGGTAGAACGATTAATTTAATTTGGCCCCAAGGAGTAAGTATCCAATAATTAATATCAATATTAATATACCAGGAAATATCAGGAGAGCAGAGGGATAAATCTATAGCCGAATCGGACGAGCCAGGTCGTCTGACATGAGTAGAACCACTATCATTCAGAATGCAAAGACCTAATGAATATAGCGTATTGTAAATCAGGTTACCATGGAGGGATACAGAATTTGAGCCCTAGGCAGAATGAAAACCATTGAAATCACCACAGAGGGGAGTATTATGGGAAACTAAGGTGCATAAATCCTGCAATATATTAACAGGAATGTTAGAGCTACTGGGAAGACAATAGGACCATACCTTTAGAGAGGGAGATGATTCAGATAGAACTTTTAGATTATTAAATTTGCTTCTGGTGACGGGATTGATGGGAATTTATTCAGATTTGAGGGATTTGTGTACAACAATTACTACGTCGCCATAACCATCCCGGCGCTCAGATCTGTAAGTTCTAAACCGTTGTATAGAGAAGAAACGCGAGGAAAGGAGCCAAGTTTCCGAGAGTAGAGCAATAGTGTATTTATGATCATTGAGTAGGTTTTGTAAAGAAGGAAGGCGAGCAGGAAGGCTTCTCACATTCCACTGAATTATATTGATGAAATCATTAGGATTAATATTATTAACAACAGACACCATAAGGCCGGTCTCGCACTAGAACCGACTATATGCGATTTTTGGTAGTACGCAGTCGGACTACGCACGAAGTTTCCCGACCTTGATAATGTAATTAGCACTCTCACATTAAACCAGATTTTGTCATGCGTTTAGCTCCGACCTGCGACTTGATCCCAACTGTCTTAGATTTTTGTCCGTAGGCCATACGACTTTGCGCAATAACATTTTGTAATGTTGACATTATTGTAACCGTGAAAAACATTACAACCATAGAAAAGGATTTTGTTCTCCTTGAGCGTCTTTTTCTTCACCTCATGAATAAACTACGACTGCTTTCAATCAGACAAAAAAACTCATTCATTTTTGACACATTCGATGTCTCCGAAAAGTATGCTAAAGATCAAGTGGTACATTGTCGGTCGACGTGCGTAGTCGTTCCGAGTGTGAGACCGGACTAGTCGTCTGTTATTGTACATAACGCTAGCCATACACGTTAACCGTGTAACATTAATTGACGTCGAGACTCCATACACGCTAAGATTTGCTGGATACGCCGGACTGTGCAGTCACACGCTTTCCGGTTAACAGTGATCATCTTCGCAGTCGTTGAATATTAAAAATATTTATGAACCAGCCGGTCGGACGACGGTAACACCAACACACGGGCACACACGCTCCGGTATGCCTGTACAATCATGACTGCGCAAGCCAAAAGAATCGATTGTCGATTCTTTTCCGGTCGCCTGTACAGTTCCCCGAAAACTGCGCAAACTTGTTACACACACGTTCCGGAAAAACTGTGTAGTCTGCCTGCGCAGTCCGACCTCTCCGGCAAACCGGATCGTGAATGGCTAGCTTAATAGATAGTCGTACGTAGTCGGATCTAGTGTGAAACCGGACTAATAGGTTTTTTTTTTATTTAAATGGATACTAGTTTACCTAAACAATGCGAGACAAAATTTGTTATTCTAAGAACATTACAAACTGAAGTTCCTAATGAAGTTACTATCCATATTTTTGACATTTGGAGGTCCAAATATTTTACAAAGTGACTATGGTCGCGATTTTGAAATTAATCAATGCGTTGTATTCGGAGTACTAAAAGTACCTACAGATCCTCTAAACATAATTTGTGTCATAATGAACAAAAAAAAAGAACCGGATGGGCCTCGCTCTGCTGTACACTTGGGAGTGAAGTGCGACTCTTCATAGGATAGGTTATTATAATGGATTTGTTAAATTTGAATTCAATGATAGGTATCATTGTAAACGAAAAACGATTCTGAACGGAGATGATATGTTTGTCTAGAATATAATACAATGTTATTTATAAATATTGTATAAGTATATTTTATTTTTAAACGAAAAATTTAGAAAAACCAAAAATTTAAATTGTCTATAAATAAGTCAAAATATGTCAAAATACTTTGAAAACTTAACTATGTATAGAAAACGTCAATATAAAGATTTGGTGAAAATTTCAAGTTGTTGCGGTTTTTCGTTTTTGAGTTAGAGCATTTTAAAAAAAACCGATATCTTTGTCAGTCTAGAATATTATACATTATATTATATTTTACATGTAATTATATGTCAATATTCGCTGTTCAAACGCTCATAAAAAAAAATTGTGCCTATGGATTTTAATAATTTTTGAATGACTTTAAGAACTACTTCTGTGGAATCTTCGATTAAATTTTCAAGTATTTTGTGGTAGCCAAATTTTTTTTATCACCGATTATAAAAATAAAATTTAAAAAAATCGAATATTTTAAATGCCTATAAGTGGCTTAAAAATCAATATTATATTTTGAAAAAAAATATGACATAAAGGAAATACCAATCTTAACAGCTGGTAGAAATTTCAAAAATCTGCAACTTATACTTTTTGAATTATAACAAATATTTAAAATCGTTTGAGAATAAATCGCTATTTTATTCAATTTCGTAAATATTGAAATTTCAAACAGTCATACAATTTTTTCCTCTAAGTCCGGAAGACATTTTTTAAAAGATTTTCGAAAAGTAGTTTATAGATAACCTAGTGTGAAAATTTTGAACCTTAAGTATGAACAGAAAAAATTTTATGAATTTTTATCTACAAAATAACTTGCAAATTTTCGCGATTTTTACATATTTCGTATAAATTGGAACTTTGAGCACTTATAAAACAAAATTGTGACTTACGATTTTAGATTTTTTTTATCAGTTAAGGAACAACTTATAAGAAACCTTGTATTAACATTTTCAAGATTTTCTGGCCGGCCAAAAATTTTAAAAAAAAAAATTAAAAAAATTGAAAATTTTAATTGTCTATAAATAGCTCAATAAAAGTCAAAATACTTTGAAAATTTAACGGTGTATAGAGAACGCTAATCTTAACATTTGGTAAAAATTTCAAGTATTTACATCGATTAGTTTTTGAGTTATAGCAAAATAAAAAATTTGATTTTGTCGAAAACTGGTTTTGCGTAAAAACTCCCGTTTTTCCCAAATTTTTTTAAGGTTTTTCCCGTCGCATTTAAAAAATATTGAAAATTTTTTACTTTTGACCCCCCAAAGTACCAACTAGATTCACTTTCCTTTCAGAAAAGTTGCTACATAAGCAAATCGAAGCATTTTTACTGCCAAAAAAGGTGTCGTCAGACACAAAAATAAAAAAAAATAAAAAAAAAAAATAAAAAAAAACACACTTCATTGTAAAACCAATAGATTCCATCACTTCGTTCAGAATCTAAAACACACATCATTGTAAAACCAATAGATTCCATCACTCCGTTTAGAATCTAAAACTAGGAAAATAATAAAAAATTATATCAAAATTAAAAATTAATAAATGGTTTACACTCAATAATAATATATAAAGAAATAAAGAAATAAGTAAATACCTAAAAATCAACAACTCAGTTTCTCAATATTGATCAAGTTGATAAAAATGTTAAATTTTCATTTTTGGTGCGAAAAATGATTAAAAAAAATATCAGGAGGGCGACGATTTTTGTCTTGTTTGTGTAAGACAAAAACATCTTGCCAATTAATCAATAAATTATTTTGTTAAAATATAATTATTTATATAATAAAATATAATATACGTATTGGTTTACAATAGTTTATGAAAAATTAAATAAAAAATAATGTAATGTAATATGATATAATTGATATACTTTTGTTCATAAATCAAAATAGAAAAGTAGTTATATTACTATGATATAATATAATTATTTATTGCTAAATAATATCAAAATGTTGTTTTATAACAATAACACTAATTATACGATATTAAGTATAGGTATAGTTCATAGGTATTGTTCATTTCGTGAAATAAAAGTCCGTTTCATGAAATGGATGTCCATTTAATGTATTTTCATCAAAATTCACAATCTGGATGAATTACATTATCTGGATATCCAGTTCACGAAATAAATGATTTCACTATATGGATGTGACATATCTATAATATAAAAATGAATCACAAAATGTGTTGGTTATCGAACTCTTCCGAAACAATTTGACCGATTTTCATGAAATGTTCTGTGTATATTTGGTAGGTCTCAGAGTAGGTTTAAGGCTAATTTAAAAAGGGGATTGACCACCCCCGGGAGGTGCTCAAACAGGAATTATTAATAATTATTTGGTGTTTTGTTATTTGTTAATTGGCTCTCATGATTACTTGGCTCCTATGATCTTGGCTCCCATGGCTGAGTTGCACTTACTGCAGTGAGTTATACCAAAAAGGAGTTGAACAATCATAATTTTTGTGTGATTTTTTCGGGCCACAAAGTGCACAGGATTAGCTATATTATATATAAATGCATGTTTGTGTGCAGATCTGTGGGAAGAAGATAGGCTAATTTAAAAAGGTTAAATTTGGTTTTTTTTTCATCGGATTTTAGTACGTTAAGGTTAGGTTAGGATTATGTATTAATTGATTATATTAATCTACCGTATTATGTCAAACTTGGTATAACTTTGATACTTCATAAGCGTTAAATCATACATTTACGTACAAACAGCACTAGGTCCGCGATCTACCGCAAATAGATTGCCTACCTGATAATATACTGCTGCAAATCAGAATTTTTATTCCGGGCAACAGAAAACTTAAGATAAATCTAGAACATCATCCATCGAATATTAAATAACGAATTGAACAAAGTTTGAGTCATATAGAGTTGGTATATTTAACGAGCAATGAAATGCACGGGATCAGCTAGTATATAGATAAAGATAATGAAGTGATACTTATTGTTATATTTTTGTATACATGTTATTATTAAAACTATATAATATTTTAATGTACAAAATAATTTAATATTTAATATGTGTTCGTAACTACATTTATTATTAATTTGTTTTTATTAGTTTAATGATGACTTACATGCGTCATGTGTTTACAAACATATTTTATTACAAATTAAAGTGCAGCTCAGTGATATTTAAATCTAGCCTTTATATAGATGTTATTGTTGGATGATTACTACTTACCGATTAATCGTTCACAAATATACCTTTTAGCGCAGTGGTTTCCAACCTGTGAGTAATTACCCTCTAAAGGCTAAAATAAAGTTTTTTGAGTGGTAAAGACTAGAACAATTTTAAATTTTTTTATTTAAGAACTTTATATATTTTATTATAATTATGGTTATAATCGTAGACTTACATTTATTGCATGGTTTATGCTACAATTACATGATGAATCCGATTTATATGATTTATCTGTTGTACCGACGAATCAAAGTTTACCAATAACGATATAATTTATGAACAATATAAGCGGTATTGTACTAATCATAATCTATATTGGATCATTGATACAAATCACTTAACAGTTTAGGGAAGTTAAATTTGGTGTGGGTTACTCGATTTGAAACTTCTCGGCCCATATTTTTACGATGGTATGCTTACTGGGATAAGATATTTGGAGTTGCTAACTGATGTTTTCCCTACATACAAGGAAATGTATTATTATAGACCAGAAATAATGTAATTTTTAACAAGATGAAACACTTGCTCACAATGCATTTATTGCAAGAGAGAATTTAAAATAAATTTTGCAATCGATGGATGGGTACATATGGGGCAGTAGCTTGGCCACCAAGAACTCCAGATCTTACGCCATTAGATTTTTTTCTACGAGGAAATTTGAAGAATCTAATCTATTCAATTGCACATCTAAATATTCAAGATGTCAAATATTAAATTGTAAATGCTTAAACGGAACTTCAAAAGGAACAGATATTAACAACTACTTAAAGAACTTACAAATTTAGTTCATCTCTATGACCGTTAAGACCAAACTTACTTAAGTATATGTTGAGCCATTGAAAACTCTTATCGGTAGTTAAATGTGTTTAAATATTAGTAATTACATTTTTTACTATAAAGGTGTCCATATTTTTAATTTTTATCAATTACCCGAATTAATGTTTACATTTAAGAAAAATAGAAACGTTTGTAAGATAAATTTCTGTATCAAAATTTGTGTAGTAAGCAAATAATAGATAATTTCATATTTACTCTGGAGGTTTTATGTGATATTTATTTCAAAGTTAGCCGATTTATTTTATATTTGATCAAAATATGAAACTATTTTAGTGAATGGTTAATCGTGTTTAATAGACCTAATCATAAATACAGGTAATAATACTTAATCAACTATAAGCTTCATGATACGAATTTTATATTTACATATAATTAATTAAAATAATTTTTAATATATAGTCGGCTCTTAAATCTACGTGACAGAATATCTTATACAACAATTTCAAAATATACGTCAACGTATAATGTGAAATGGTTGTACATAAACTTTAAAAAATTATTTATTTTTTTGTTGGTGTTTTATTCTATTAAATGTACCTATAACTTATAAATGTCATTGAATATCAAGAAAATATTACTTTTTTCAAGTTCAATGACTGACTTTTACAAACATTTTTTGTGGATAAATTCTTACATTACGATTTTATATTTATATGATCAAATTTTCTTTATTTTAAAAATAATATTGTTTACAGTCATTGTCGGATAAATAATAAGGCGTGGAATGTATAAATGAATGACAAGTAAACAAGTGCATTACCATTTAGTACAAAATAATATCAAACGTATTATTAATGTACAGATAACCTAGGTAATTCAGAAACAAAATTATATAGAATAAGATAAATGGTAAAAATAATGCCTTAAAAATCAGATAAATTCAAGATCACAACCAATATCGGTCTAGCTTTTGATTGGACCTCTGATAATTACATTTCTAAAATTTCTCAAACAACATGATATTGGAGTGAAATTCAAATGTTAGAACTCTTCTACAAATTTTAATAATATTAATTGTGTTTTTACATACATTAATTATATTGTTTTGCATGAATTATTTTATTTTGTAGTGGACTCAAACATATTTTAAGCATATCGTGTTAATTTACTAAATTTGGTGTAAAACACATCCATGCTCATATAAGTCATATCATATATCATATATCGATCAATTCAATGTACAAATATAAGGTATTTTTCCGAGTCATATCGCAGCAATATGTTAATTAATATGTAACTTTTTTGTCAACATTATTACCTCTATTCAAGTAATTTATACATACAATATAAACAAAAATGTGACATGGACTTATAATGATATTAAACATAATAATATAATAAAACTAACTTAAAGCAATACAATTGATAAAATACACTTAACAAGTTAAAATAATAATCTACGTAATTATGAACTAGATGATGTTAACGGATCAATTATTTCATCTTTTTTTATACATTTAATTAATCGTCTTCTATGTATAATGACATTAGTGGTTCAAGATGTTCTTGAATGATAGATTTGTTTTCAACATTTTTAATTTTACCTTCAGTCATATATAAATTATACCACAAATCAATTTTTCCCTACAGTTATTTTAATTGCGCGAAATAAATACTACGCCTGAATTTTAGATAGGTACGTTGAATGATATGATTTGATGATGTTAAGCATTACATTTTCGTAGTACGTGACTTGTATACGGAAGCGATTTTCCGAGAACAATTTTTAGATCACCAAATTTATTATTTTTTGAAGCACTATATTTTTATACAATAAAAAAAAAATGGTTTTATTTTTTTATTGTTAAGTACCTAAATTATATTTATTTAATTTAACTTTAATTTATCTATTCCCATTTCAGATTCGTTATAGTTTTTAGTACAGATAGCAGGTAATTTAGGACACATACAATATTACTTAATACCTATGGACATTGTACATCTTACGTCTAAAACAAATAATAGTTAACTTACTAATGAGAAACTATAATTTAGATCTAGATCTATATTTAATATAATACCTACGTATAATATTCTTTAATTGCTAATAGTAGATAACATAATATAGTATAACTAACAAATAAATATGTATTTATTATAGAATTTTCAACATTTTTAAACACTTATATTTAGTATAAATAACATAAAACAAAAACACTTATATTTTTCATATTTAGTCGAAAGTATAAACAATATATAGTATTAATGTCATTAAATCAGTAAATAGAAAAAAATAGTTTTTCGTTTCTATGACAATGTAGGTATGTGATACTTAATATTATGTCAATATATTTTAAACAACGTTCAAGGCTATATTGTAACTATGATCATAAAAATATTCTTTAGAATTTTTCTATTTTATTTTAATATTAAATGGCAATGTGCTTATTAATTAATTATTAATTTCAATAATAATACTAATAAAAAAGTTAATACCATTTTTCTAATAAATTAAAATAAATTAGCAGTATTTTAAGCTAATTTTAATTAAGATTTCCAATAATTCAAAATATTATATATTTGTTGTATTTTTTTCCATAAATTATTTACAAAAAAATAGATACATCTTTAGTAAATCTGTACTTAAGATTAAGCAGGTACAATCATTTTTGTGGAATAAACATTGTTACACAATATTACGATGTTTTGTAATCAGAATTATAACGATTGTAAGGTGTACTAAATAGGTAATTTTAATTAAATAGAAAAAAAATTTTCAAAAGAATTTAATTACTTTTCAAGAACTTTACTAGTGACCTCATGTTTTATGTTTTAGTTTAACTTATGACTGTCATGAAATTGGTTCAAAAACATGTAGATATACTTCCGATGTAGTAGTATTTGGTACCTACATTAATTATTATACTTATTGTTATACTTAATGTCTACGTGTTATAAAACTTCTTAAAAAGTTTTCATTGATTCATTTTATTGTATCTATAACTGAAAAATAAAAATTACATTTATTTAAAATTAAATAGTATGTAAATTTATCGTGCTGTTGCTAATAATGTAATGTTGTACCATATCCATATGGAATTGAAATTTATAAAATACTTTATTTTAGAAATAAATATTTAACGATTACGTATCAATTGAAAGTTGACACATCATTTAATAATATATAAAAATCTATAAATTGTTTATGAACATATTGAACATATATGAACATATATTTAGTTTGACAAATCAGGTTATCAGCTCTGAATAACAACACGCTTTTTCGTTTCTATTCTATGGATAATTATTAATTCTTGAAATATTTTGTATTTTCACAAATACGGTAGGTGTGTGTGGGTGTACACCACCATAATATTTTATTTATGATCAAAGATTTGTGTATAATCTATATATATATATATATAAATGGAGCCAAAAATGTATAACAATTCATCAATTGAGAACGGCTGGGCCGATTTGGCTAAATTTTTTTTTTAATTGTTCGTAACTATCAGGGCAAGGTTCTTATGTAAGAAAAAATGAAGAAAGTTGCACGGAAAATTAAAAATTAATATAACCGTGTAAATTGAATACCTATATAGCTAACTGCAACCTGACCTTTTTTTTGTGTGTGTTTTATCGACGTGTATAAGTATATATGCATTCCCTTGGTTACGAAATTACGTAATTACAGTTTATCGTATATAACAGATACAACCGTCAAAATTCCACAGTACAGTAAGTTTATTGATAAGTGGTTATCATTTTTTAAAGAGTTTTGGTATGGTTATTTTTAAAAATGCTAGCAATTAAATGTATAAACTTAAATCGCAGAAATCGCAATTCTGCGAGCCAAAAATATAAAAGAGCATGTCAAACTGACGAGCAACGCGAAGCGTGGAATGAAGTTGAATAGAATCGAAATCAACAACATAGTATTATATATAATTTGGTACAGAGATATATTAGACCTGCTTACTGGTAAAAGATAGGCCAAGTTAAAAAGTGATATTAGGTAGTATATAAGGTGATACCCTGGGAGGTGCTTAAGTAGAGATTTTGATATTTACAATAAAAATTTTAATGATTTTTAAAAATTATTATTAAATTATTAACGAATTTAACACACAGTTTGAGACATATAGTAGGTAGAATTTTTAATGAGCTACAAAGTGCACTGGTTCAGCTTGTATGTATATATATATATATATATATATATATATATACACACCATATTTAGAATATCTATTATTAGCTCGTTAAATATTCAATTTAATGAAAACAATTACTAAAACAAATCTCCATTAAATTATGTTGGTTGTTTCCAAATGAAATGGTTAAATTACGAAAATATTAATATATTAACATACTTCAAGGTATTGAAAATCATTTTAAAATATATAATATAAAAGTTAATAGTTTAATTTGATATGATTATTGGCAATTAAATTCACAATCATTTATAATCTTTCATTGTATCATTTATAAATGATACAATGAAAGATTATAAAAAATTTTAAAGGAGCGTGAATTTTTTCCTGCCGTCAAGAAAGGTATAATGATATATATTATATTGTCACTTACGACATGCACTGTAGAACGATTATTCAGTATATCACAAAGAGTAAAGATATGGATGAGACTACAATGAGTGAAGATAGACTTGATGACTTATGTATGGTAAGCGTACATAGGGAAAAAATGTATGATAAAAATAATGAATACATATAACAAGTAATAAATATATTTGGTGTTAAAAAAAGAAATTTACAATTTTTAATAAATATAACTAATGTTTTAAGTGCCCAATTTATATTATTAATATCATAAAAATTTCAATAAATTTATGATTAATTGGTAGGGCAGAGAACTTGAAGCATTTGCATATTTGTTTTGCATAGTCACAAAAATAGCAGAGTACGAAACAAATACTTTTCATGTTCTCATAAAGCTAGTTTTGAAATTTTATTTTGCATATAAATGCACATTTTGAGTTCTTTTTGTTTTTAGGGCATATTTTACACTTTTATACGCTATTTTATACTTTTTGAGACATATTTAACTTAAATCGATTTTTTCCAAAGTGACATTTTTATTTCAAACAATACAGTCAAAATGTTTGCATAAAAATTTATTTATTTTTAATTGTTGCCGTATAATATGGTTTTTGACTATCTGCAAGCACACATTTTTCCTAGAAGCGATAATGATCCAACATCGTTTCTTTACAAAATATTAAGAAAATTAAGTAAAATGTATTTTGTTTATTTGGCTATGGTATATAATATATTTAAATTATGTAATTATTTTGACTTGTTTTAAACACTATTTATTTTATAAATTATTTTAAATAAAAAGGCTGAAAACATTTTTAAGTGCATATTATGGGGTTTTTAAGTGCATAAGCGCTTGCATATTTAGAGCTATAAGTGTTCTGCCTTATTAATTGGTTAATTACTATTTTATAAGCCTCCAGTTTGATACATATATAATGTAATAGTATAATGTAAAAATGTAAGCCCCTTCCTATATCGTGAGTCATTCCTATCTATAAATAGATTGATAAATGAAAATGTTGTCCTCCCCTTGAGAATTTTTTTATGGGCGCCCTTGTATCCAGTTAGTGGCTACTGGATACTGACATTTGTTTATATCAATATTAAAATATCTTTTTGTGTGTTGTTTACCTAAATTTTTAATTATGAATGTAAATGATACCCACCCACCGAGTGGTACCCACCACTCCCCAAAAAATTGAGAGGATGCCACCTTTCGATTAGCCCCATCGCCACACCACAACTTATGATTATAGTTAATTAATTCATAGTACATGTTACTGTATTACAACGGACTACTATATAAAATTTGGAATTTGGTATTGTTCCGTTTTATTTTCATTGGCATGCTGGATGACAAGAATATTTATATATAATTTGCATTTTTAAATTATGAATAAACTATAACTAACGACTTAGATTTGAGTAAAAAAAATAACCAATGGAGGGGTTTCAGTGTCGAAGGTCCATTTGCACCTGTTCCACTTAACTCATTTTATTTAAGTGTAGGATTAGAATTAAATGAAATTATTTTTAAAACATTTTAACTGTTAAAATAATTATTAATTAAAAATTAACAAATATATTTTTATTAAAACTTGCTTCAGGTGAGATTTTCGTCTGAATTACAAAATCTGTTTTGTCCATTTTACAAATTTATTATTAAATATTGTAATTTTTCATTGCTTCGAATAATTATTGTTTTATTTGGGTACAACATAGATCAAAATGTATATTATCAATTAGGTTTTTCCACTAAATCTAGATATTATTCAAGTTCAAAAAAAATTATTTTATCAAACATTCCATTTAAAACTAAATGCGCACAATATTATTTGAACAACAATTTTTTTAACACACTAAGACATTACTTACATACTACTATGGTGTTGACTATTAATCTCCAATAACAATCTATTACATTAAAATTAATCGAAAATAATCACATGTATTATAGACATTATAATATGAAAAATTGTTGCAATACCTAATAATAATAATAGTTACAGATAGTTTAGTGCAGGAGTTTCAAATCTTATTTTACGATGGGTCTAATCGAAGATAAGCTTTGCCATTGAAAGTTAAAATTTTAGAGGAATTTTAAGGAATGAAATTGAAGAATAAATAAGAATAGATAAGTTTTATTTAGATTTTTGAAAAATATATAGGTATTGATTTTTATTTTATAATTCTTAATTTGTTTTATTAAAATATGAGTAAGTTGCTCTATGAAAAGTTTGGAATTGCTTGTATTTTTACAGTTTTTTGATTGTTTGCATCATACTTAGTTGCTCCAATCAACTGCGTCAATCTAAGTTAGTTATACTTGGATGTATTTAGATGTTGACGTATTTCATCTTTTGAAACGTCTGTTCACAAAATTGAAGCTAAATGTTAAAATTATTTCACGTGCACAAATGTTCGAAATTAGAATAATATTGACAAAATATCAGTAAATTTGGTGGACCGGTTTGAAAAGCTTAACAGGCCATTGGTTGGACACCCCTGGTTTAGTGTATAATTAATTGTAGATTATATCAGGTTTCGTGAGTTATGAAAATCAAATTTTTAAACGATTTATTCATTTTTTATTCGCTTAATTCGAAGATAATTGGAGTACACACATCATAGGACAATAATTTATGAAAGGAATGAAAACATATTAATGGTACGTAGCGTTGTTTAATGTCAAGGTGATCATTAGTGTTATCACTCAGGTGCTTAAAGCACGATCCGTTCAAATCGCGTGAAAATAACGTTTATCGATAAACGCGCAGTTCTGAAAACAGTAGCTTGTAGAAAAGTATTGACACGTTTTATAATGACACGACTATAACTACGCTAACCGATCGTTCATGATCGCGCGGCATAACGTCCGCGTCGATTATCAAATTAGGCGGCCGAAGCACTTATCATTTTATCAATTCCGCCGAGGCCGACGACTGTATTGCGCGACATTCGGTGTAGGCCACGAGCAAGATAGAGGTTGACCGAGTGACGGATAGAAGTGGAGTGGGGATGAGCGAGTGAGAGAGTGAAAGAGCTTGGCGAGCGGGTGTCGATCGAAAGCGAGTGAGAGTGAAGGGGAACACTGATAAAGGAAAACAATCGTCGGCTTGAGAGTTTTACCGACCGAGCGCCAGTTGCAGGGTCGTTTGTTCGTGCGCGTGTACATTGCCCCACTCTCACGTCTCCCGCCGAGACATCGGTATCAGTGAGAGTATACCGTGCGGATTGTCCTCAGTGAATCAGTCGGTCAACGATTTTGTTCGTTGCTTTCACGTTCTCACACGTTACCGTGACGGTCAGACGTGCGTACACCCGACTTCCGAACACTCCGGCGGCGCAACATTTGCTTGCGTGCTCAGCTCGCTGTCGACTCAATCGAATCGCCTTTCAGATTCACCAGGTTCCGAATCGTCCTTCATTTGTCGACGCTTATGAACGTTGATGCTGCACATAACGTCTGTCCAACGTTCGTTCACAATTTTTAGGTAGTACCCGACGCGGTACCCGCTACCACACGCGTACGTCGCTCGAAAGAACAGCGACCGAGCTCGTAAGACTCGTAATAATCGTTGTGGTACACCGCTGCACCGCGATGAGCGTCAACCAGAGCAACCATGTGCCCACGCGATTACAGGTCCACAACTGCGTCGTGCAGCCTCTGCTGACAGGTAAAAGAAACTGTTATGAAGGAAATAACGTAAATAGATTTAATTTTTTTTACCGTTGCCTCGTGTCCGTAATAATGCTTTTCCACTGTAATCGCTATTCCAATAACCGTCGGGTAATGATTCATCAAACACAACGATTCATTCATGGTTCGAATAATATTTTACTTGATACTATATCATACTAATGACGGTTCACGTGTTGAACAAGGACTACGGTTTCAAAACAATTATTGCTTAATAACAGCGAAAAATGCCTGTGCAGTTAACGTAGGTGCGTCAAATTGAAACTTGAAATTAAATATATTTTTTTTTTTCGTTTCGGAGTCGCAAATTGGGAGGGAAATATGGAATCCCATTGCTACCTCCAAATATTTACTTTATTATATATATATATATATATATATATATGTATTAATGTATATTAATAATATATAGTGTGTTGTATCATATGGCTTAAATAATTTGTGTAGTAAAAGTTATAGTTATGTTAAATTAATTATGTTTGTATTATTTTGTAAGCCTCTTGTTTTTCATACTATATTATGCAAGGTTTTTATTTATACTTCAATCATAATTTTTTTAAATTGTCAATTAGTTGATCAACAAATTATAGTTTGAAAATTATAACTATTGAAGTTAATGACTAAATTGGGTCTCAACATTTTAATTATTCGACACTAAAGTTGAAGATTTAATTAATTGTTAAATAAAATTAAGGAGCCTTATTTAAGTTAAATTATCTATTATTTTGACTGACTACTTAAAGTGTCATATTTTACACCAAATTTTATTGTTGTTAATTTTAAATATTACCTATGTATTTATGTATAAGTAAGATTTAAATAATAATAATTTAGAAAATATATTCCTCTGTTTTATTGATTTAGAGATAGGTACTAATTATCAGGGTTGAAACGTATAAAATTATGTAGTATAAAACATATATTATTCATCACATAATTACATGTTTTGTACCGTATAAAAATAAAATCACTTATAAACAAAAATATATTTATAATTTATTATTAATAATTATTATCATCTTGTTGTGGACTTATTTATAGTAAGTTCATTGTACTTGTGATATTTATAAAATTTTAATCGTTTTTATTTAAATTTTATTTTATAATAATGTAATCAGTGGTGTACATACAGGGGCGGTTTTCAGGTTCAACCCCCCCCCCCCACTCCAAAAAAAAGAAGAACATTTTGATATTGATGAAGTATAATACATTCATAGTTTCATTGTTACACTTTGAACTTATTATAACTTTTGTTATTTTACCTATTAATATTTATATCTGTTTGTAAGGAAAATGGGTAGTTTTAAAAGGAAGGTTTTTGTGTTGGTTATTTTTGTTAAACCTCTTCCCCTACCCCTCAGAGCAATATTAAATGTATGCCACTGAATGTAATAATATATGTATTATATTCTATGACTATAGCAATTTTTTATTATTTTTTATTTAAATAGATTAGAAAAAATGAGAGAAGAAAATTGTGAACAAAAAGATTTTTTTTGTAGCTTATTTAATATATGTATATCATTTTTAACTGCTTAATATATTTTTATCGAGTTAATCTTAATGTCTGAAATAGGTTTTAAATTTTCTGAATTTCAAAAACAAAACATATAAGTTTTAATTTTTTTATACATTTTATATGTATAACGTAAAAACGTTTTATACGTGCATATTACCAACCCTGCTAATTATAGATAATTTATTAAATCAATTTCTATAATAACCTATGCTTTAAGTATCTCCAACAATTAAACAGTTGTTTTTTGTAGACTTGAAGGAATTTATAGCTAAAAATGTGAAACTATGCAATTGATTAAGTTCTAAAATAATATTTTTATAATTTATATTTTTAATAATAGTTTTTGTTTCTATATTACTAGTATGATTTTTATACACATTACAGCATCTTATAATTATAATTATTGTGGTTTTTTGATTTAGTTTAAATTAAAAACTTAGATAGTCTCTGGTTTAATCAAGAGAATTATCCCGAGAATTACTGTACCTGACTTTTTTATCTGAATATATTATGTATTTTTTTTCAGATTTATATCAAATCACAATGGCTTATGCATACTGGAAATCAGAAAAAACATCGGATACTGCTGTATTTGATTTGTTCTTTCGCCAGAATCCTTTTCAGGGTGAATTTACTATATTTGGTGGCTTAGAGGAATGTTTAAGATTTTTGGAAAATTTCAATTACTCTGACAGTGGTAAGTTAGTTATTGTAAATTTAGTTCATATAGATTATTGATTGACCATTAATTACAATTTTTATTTATTGTTGACAAAAAAAATGTATATTGTTCTATTTTTTAAATAATTTTTATTCTTAAAAGTATAATAGTGATATTAAAATAAATAGTACATTACTTTATTTTTAAAGTTGTAATTTAGTTGGATTGGTTAGTTTTGTTTGAATTGTATTGCTTATTAATTTTAATTATCAAATACTTTTTTAATAAAACAGTCAATAAATTATGTATGGATACATTGATATATTGTATATAATGTATAATGATTTATTACATTTCTAAAGTATACCATTTTTGTGTATTACGTTACCACTTATAAAATACTTGAATTACACAGTTTTATTATTCACAAGTAGATAGCACAAGTACTTTGTTTTTTAATAACTTAATAAAAAAAAAATTATGCTCTAGAGTTAAAATGTATGAATTGTATTGTAAAATTGCCAATTCCTTTGTATTTTCATTTTAAATCCTTAATTTCTTTATGAAGTAATTAAATACATTAGATAATTAAAATAAAATTATTTTTTCAAATTTTAAAGATAAATTCTTTTATGAGCAATTTATTTTTATATTTATGTCAATATATTAGTTAGTAATTGGTGAAGTATGAATGACTGATTTAACTCTGTATAATATATATTTTTAAGTCTCAATTTGTAGTTGATCTCTTGAATAACTTAAAATAAATAGAACAAACTAATATTTATTTTAATTGAACTGTCTTCTTTTTATGTAATTACCTTATATTGATAATATTTATTCTCATAGTATTGTTTTACTATTTATAATATTAGCATTAAGATTATACTGTAAAATATTTAATTGCTTAATGATTTGAGTAAGTAATCAGTAAGTCAAAAACAATCGGTAGTATGTTTTATCAATATATACTTATATTTATTTGTCACTAGATATTTAAGAAATAATTGAAAAACAGATTATTGTGTTTTTTTAGATATTGAGTACTTAAAAACAGCATTACCACAAACAATTGAACAGTCGTTTTTTGTATACTTGAAGAATTTAACAGCTAAAGATGTGAAACTATATGCAATTGATGAAGGCTCAGTTGTATTTCCAAGGTAGTTAAAAAGGAAATGTGAAATATTTATTACTCTTATGTTTTATTGACACTGTTATATAAAACAGGTTTGAATATGCGTATAAAATAATTATTGTGTTGTACTATATTGTATAATTTTTAAATTTGGGTCATAGATATAAAATAACCTTTTTTATATTTTAAAGTATGAATATTAACAATGTATGTCCAAATAACCAATATGATATCTATTGTTTGAAAGGAAATAATAACATTTTTCATCCATTTTATTATTTAAATCAAATGTTTCATAATTTTCTTTAATATAATTTAGTAAATAAATACATTTCTGTGTATGTTTTTTTAATATATATGGTACATTATTGAATTAACTATGCATATTTCTCATGCTGTTAGTAATTAAATCTCATGTTTAAATATGTTAATTATAGTATTTAAGAAACAAATATTAATAGATAAGTTTTAAAAATATAATTTTATTTTCAGAGTGCCTTTAATTCGAGTTGAAGGACCTTTAATTGTTGTTCAACTGCTAGAAACTACTTTATTAACATTGGTCAACTTTTCTAGGTATTCAGTTTTATAAAATATTTAAATTTAACAATTAAAATTAATTTTAAAACTTTTAGCTTAATGGCAACAAATGCTGCTAGATACAGATTGGCAGCAGGTGATGAAGTATCGTTATTAGAATTTGGTTTAAGGCGAGCTCAAGGACCAGATGGTGGTTTGTCGGCTTCGAAATATGCATATATTGGTTTGTACTTTTTACCTTGCTAATAACTATCTATAATAAAAATAACATTATCAATTATTACAATCACAATTTGTGAGTGCTGGGTACTGGTTGAACTTGTTTATTGATTACAATATGAGCAATGTCAGACGGTGACTGGTACCAAATGAATTGTGAATAGATATATATTGTATTATCCACCAGTAATCAACACTAAACTTGAACTCAAACTTATTTTATATTGTGTAATTTTATCACGAACACCTTAAGCTATTAATAATTTATTTTATAAAACTTAATATTTAGTTTCTAACAGCACAAACATTTAATTTTATATAAAAAATAAAAAATAAATAGTTAATTTAATAAGTAATTCAAGTGTTTTTGATAATTAATGGTTATATACCATATCAATTTATTATACTTTCAAGAAGGTTACAAAAAAAAAATTTGGTACTGATAAAAAAATTCCAGTATGTATAGGGTGATTTTTGTGCATAATCAATTTTATTATATTTTAATCCGATATTTTTTCAAATTCAGATTTATGGAAAATGTATTTGTACCATTAGATTGTATTTTCCCATGTATTAATTTTTGTACCTCTTAAAGAGTATCTTGTGACATTATTAACTTTTGTTTTCAAATGAAAATACCATTCTTTAACAAAAATAATTATTTAATTAATAATTCTGTAGTTCTAAAATTACAATGGTTAATTTTTACAACAAAACTATTATTAATTTATGGTAATATGATCTAATATATCATTTTAACTAAATGTTTATTATAGTATACTTATTTTACATAAGGAAATATCAATGTCCTAATTATTGTATATTTCATATGCAACTTTACATTTAAATATATAAATAAATAGTTTATACATAGAAATAATTAAATGAATGCATAGCCTGGATTTTATTGGCTTTGTGTATACCTAATAATGAATTTTTACTTCAAATTACATTACACATATACTTATACTCCAGTTTATGCGTTTATTTATCTATATATTCATTTACAAGTATTAACCATTTACTGATATTTTTATTATTTAAATTTATATAATTCCAATATTTCAAATAAATATTATCAACAATTTCAAAAAAATTAACTGCATAATTTACTATATATCAAATGTGCAATATTACTTTCAATAATAATAATTATGTTATTTATATCCAATATCCAATAATTTAAAATTAAATTATATTTTACGTTTGTTTTTTAATTTTTTTTATGTATTTTAAGTATAATAATTGGCTAATTAATAGTTTTTAAATTGTATTTTTGTTGTAGATAAATTGTTAGCTCTTTAAAAAATTTGAGAGTAAAGATGTATTTAAACTGCAATCTAAGAATAAAATGAGATGAATGTTTTTACTTCGCAATTAAATTTCTTGAATGAATGCCAGAGTTATAATTATTGATAAACAGCAATTCAAGTAACAATATCAACAAAAACAACCTATATTGATTCAGTCTTAATTTTAAATAAACTATAGGTATATAGCAAAGTTTTGAATTTTTATATTGTATGTATATGTCAATCACATTCATTCATATATACAGTGTGTTTACTCTAAGAGGTATCACTAAATATTTCAGTTAAATTTCAAATTTTTGTCCAAGATTATATGCCCATTAGCAATACAACTTACTTTTTTCGAAATGGCAACACTATTTTTTTTAATATATTCAAATACAGTATCTTTTTGAGACAATTTTTGTGTAAAAAGTTTTTTTTTTTCTAATTACAAAATTGGTTAAGTTGTAGTATGCTGAATTTTAATATTTACAAATAATCTGGTGTTGACAAAATTGTGTATTTTGGTACTCCTTTTCATTCTCCAAAAACCCAATTTCAATACAAGAACATAAAACTATTTAGTGGTATTTCATAGTGTGAACATACTGTATATATAGAACACTTATTATATTTTAATTTAACTGAAGATAAATAAAAAAATCTCAGTATGATATAAATTATTTAAGTTGAGATTAACTTGAAATTTTTAAATGTATGTTTCACTTTTGTAGACCATTAGTTTAGGTAAAAATGAAATGAATTAAAATTAAAATTATAATACTTTGCAGACATTTTTTTTATTTATTTATGAACAAGCTAAGAGCCTATTGTACAACAAAATTTATAGTAATAAATTAACATTATAATTAAAGTAAGTAACAATACAATGGATCAATAAAACAATTGGTAACTATTAAAAAAAAAAAAAAAAATTATTAATTAATTAAAAAATAAAAAATAAATAAAGTAAAAATAATAATAACGGATTGCAGTACTATTAATAAAAACATTGTAAAAGAAGCCTAAGTGTTTGTTACAAATGCATATCATACAGTGAATGGGATTATTTCTACCATAGTTGGTGTTGTGGAATAGAACAACAAAGGAATATTTAGATCTAGTTAAGTGAGAAGGAACCTTAAAATGAATTAGAGAAAGAAGGAAGGGTGCATTCACACGTAAATTTGATAAAATGTTATTTTATACTTTCATTTATTATTCATATTAGTATTTATTCTTATATATTTAAATTTGATGACAAATGAAACTATTTTGGGTAGATTTAAGTTTGTTTTTATACTTTATTCCAGAACATAATTCAGCAGTACGCACTCCTTGTCTCTTCAATGTGTCTATTAACTGATTTATCAGTGATGTTAGTGCTCTTGGAAGTTAAATAAGACTGGTATACTACATATTTAATTTAAATAATATTATTTAAATGTTAATAATTAAAGTGTAATTTGGATTACAGAACTAAATAATGAAATAAAATGATAAAAATCATTTTTTATAAGAAAAATTGGATCAATTTTTTTTTTATAATTAACATTTAATTGTAAATCATACCTTAAATTTTTTATCAGGAATTTTAGTAAATTTTTTAGTTATGTATGCTAAAAAGTATCTATATTGATTTTTATCCACCAGATACACTATGTTCTTTTCACCTAAATATATAATTACTCAGGATTAGAATAAAATTACTTCTAACAATTAAAATTTTAAAATAATATCATCAATTTAAAGTTGATTCTGTCTTGATTCCTTAATAGCCAGAGATTCATTTAAGAAGATTACTTGTAATATTACATGTGTAATGATGTATATTACTTTGTAATGTTACATTTTTGGTGCCATTACTGGTCGCTTAAACGCAATAAATGTAATTTAATGTATGTATTGTTTTAAATAAATGTATACACTATTTTTTAATACATATTTATATATTTATATTTTTGTAGGAGGATTTGATGGAACAAGTAATTTACTTGCTGGAAAAATGTTTAATATACCTGTAAAAGGAACTCATGCTCATGCATATATAACATCATTTTCCAGTCCTAGTGAATTGAAAACAAAGGTATTTTATTATATAATATTTTCACTAATTATTATTTAAGTTATTTTAAATGAATGTTAAATTTATTAATATGGTCCAAGAATTTTTAAAAGTTATTCATTATTTTAAGATTAAAATAAAATAATTTTCCATGCTTAATTAATATTTTTCTTGAATGACTTTTAAATTGGTTATATTATTATTTTACACAAAGATAAGCAATGTTATTATAAAAAAAACTAAAGAAAAAAAAAGAACCGGATGGGCCTCGCTCTGCTGTACAGTTAGGGGTGGAGTGCACCTCGCTTATAGGATAGGTCATTATTATAATGGATTTGTTAAATTTGAATGCAATGATAGATATCATTGTATACGAATAACGATTCTGAACGGAGTTCATATGTTTGTCTAGGATATAATACATTGTTATTTATAAACATTGTAAAAAGTATATTTTATTTTGAAACGATAAATATATTTTTCAATTAGGATGGGTTGGCAGTTGCATACAGCGATATAGTTTGTCAGTCTAGAACATTCTACATTATATTATATTTTACATGTAATTTTATGTCAATATTCGCTGTTCAAACGCTTATAAAAAAAAAATTGTGCCTATGGATTTTAATAATTTTTGAATGACTTTAAGAACTACTTCTGTGGAATCTTCGATTAAATTTTCAAGTATTTTGTAGTAGCCAAATTTTTTTTATCACCGATTATAAAAATAAAATGTAAAAAAATCGAATATTTTAAATGCCTATAAGTGGCTTAAAAATCAATATTATATTTTGAAAAAAAATATGACATAAAGGAAATACCAATCTTAACAGCTGGTAGAAATTTCAAAAATCTGCAACTTATACTTTTTGAATTATAACAAATATTTAAAATCATTTGAGAATAAATCGCTATTTTATTCAATTTCGTAAATATTGAAATTTCAAACAGTCATACAATTTTTTCCTCTAAGTCCGGAAGACATTTTTTAAAAGATTTTTGAAGAGTAGCTTATAGATAACCTAGTGTTAAAATTTTGAACCTTAAGTATGAACAGAAAAAATTTTATGAATTTTTATCTACAAAATAACTTGCAAATTATCGTGATTTTTACATATTTCGTATAAATTGGAACTTTGAGCACTTATAAAAAAAAATGGTGACTTACGATTTTAGATTTTTTTTATCAGTTAAGGAACAACTTATAAGAAACCTTGTATTAAATTTTCAAGATTTTCTGGGCAGCCAAAAAAATTTTATCGTTATTTAAAAAAAAAATACTTAAAAAAATTGAAAATTTCAATTGTCTATAAATAGCTCAATAAAAGTCAAAATACTTTTAAAATTTAATGGTGTATAGAGAACGCTAATCTAAACATTTGGTGAAAATTTCAAGCATTTACATTGATTAGTTTTTGAGTTATAGCAAAATAAAAAATTTGATTATGTCAAAAACTGGTTTTGCGTAAAAACTCCCGTTTTTCCCAAATTTCTTTATGGTTTTTCCCGTCGCATTTAAAAAATATTGGAAATTTTTTACTTTTGACCCCCCAAAGTACCAAATAGATTCACTTTCCTTTCAGAAAAGTTGCTATATAAGGCAATCGAAGCATTTTTACTGTCCCAAATCGTGTCGACAGACACAAAAAAAAAAAAAAAACACACATCATTGTAAAATCAATACATTCTTCACTCCGTTCAGAATCTAAAATAGAAGGATTATAAGTTAGTAAAAATGTATACACAAATTATTAATTAAAAATTATTTTATTATAAATTATAAAAATGCAAGATAAGAATAATATAAATTTTATTTTGATATAGGGTCCTTATTTATATGTGTGTTTGTGTGGGGTTGTATAATATATAAGAAATAAAGTCCCCCACAATGTATAATTTGTTATTAGTAATGATTTTTAGTAATTGTTTTTGGTAATGATTTTAGTAAACATGTTCTTATTTGATGATTTCTAACAAGTGCCTGGATTATTTTTGTATAGTTATTATTATTTTTAATTGCTTTAACTCAGTCATAATAATTGATCAAATTTTACAACTCAGATTATAGATTCTGAGCTAGTTAAGAAATGTTTTGTATCTGATGCCTATTAAAGTAATAAATATTCATATGTAAAAGACACATAATATCTGGGATAATAAAAGACTGAGAACTAGACTGTGTAATTAATTACAGAGAAGTCATTTTTGTCCTTTCTGAGTACATTATAATATAATATATAGTCATGTTGCTTTGATGGCTTTTAGTATCTCTCAACTTTCATTTATTTTACTGAGTATGTTTTCGTTGGTTCAGTGTTCTATTCAACCCACTTATAGCATCCTTCTTCAATACCACATTTTAAAGTTTTCGAGAATTTGCTGTTCTGCCTTATTTAATATTTAGTTTTTCGCAACCATATAGCACCATACACCATTTGTATAATTAGTTTAAATATTACCTAAACTTAATACTTATACTATTGGAGTGTAAACATTTATTTTTAATCATGAAAACTGACTGCCTGTGCAATTTTGGATCATATTTCTTTGATGCATCTGTTATTTTGATTAATTGAGGTATTAATTAAAATGTTCCAATTGTTCAAACAATCAATTTCCTGCTTGGTAATTAATTCTTCAGATTTTGTCTAATTTAATGTACATTATAACTGGTTTATCTCGGTTTCTATACAAGCACAGATTTACTTCTCTTTTACAATATCGATAATAGGTGTTTTTACTCTAAAACCACCCAATAAGCCATATTATTGGAAATACGAAAATTAATTGTCATAGGATTTTTTTATGCTATTGATACCCCTTAAATCTATTCTGTCTAAGCGATTGTTCCACTTCTTGATACTTTTCTTCTAACCATTTTGGTTTTTTAATTTGGCTTCTTTATTAATTTTATTCTTTAAATGTTTATATCTCTTTATTCCATGATTATATTTGGCATTCTTATACTTCCTTCTCTCTTCAATGTCTCATATAATTTTATCATTTATTCATGATTTCATAGGGTCTGGTGAGTCTCTTACTAATGTTTTACTGGTTGTATCATGTATGATGTCTTATATTTTATCCATTTGTCTTTTTAATGTTATCACTTGATAATGGAAGAATTTTAATTTTATATTTGTGCATAGGTTATATTTTTGTTAAGATCTTTAAGAATTTTCTTAAGTTAAATTTTCTTTTTTTTTTTCTGAGCTGTTCTTGTTAGTTTCCTGTAAACTAAATTACATTTCATTAAGAGAAGGTTATGGTTACTATTCATATCAGCACCTGGGTATGTTTTACATATATTACATCTACATATTCAATAGTAAATCTGTAATATAGTTTCATGCAACATCTTTTTACATTTTCATCATATTATATTTATCAGATTCTAAGAAAAGTAGCAAAATATTTTATTTTTAAATAACTAACTATACTGAACATTTTTTATTTGTTAATTATATTTAAATTAAGAATATTTAGTTGGGTATTAATACTCAACCTCTTATATATTTAATTTTATAACTAGTATCTATGAGAGTATAATATTTATTTTATATTAAATATATTTTTTAGACACTTATTAATTTGAATAATGGTAAAAAACAAGATTTGATTGATTTGACTTTATCATGGCGTTCTACACTATCAACTCTTTTAAATATATCTGAAAGCCAAGCATCAGATGGAGAACTAGCAGCTCTTATTTCATTTGCCATCGCTTTTCCTGAAGGGTTTATAGCACTCATAGACACTTATGATGTAAACAAGTGAGTTATTATGTTGTTTTAAATTAAATATTAGATGGATGATATTTTTTACATGGTTTTTAATGCTTTAAATGTAACTTTTGGGATACTTAAAGGTAAAAAATTGACTGATTTTCGTAAATAAAATATTAAACCATTTATGTTATAGATTTTTTAATATATAATATAAGTTTTTTATTAATAACTTAAGCTATAATATTTTCTGCTTTTTATTTCTAAATTATTAAAATAGTATTCTCATTTGTAACTCATTGGAATGACATTGTTATTGTTAAATAATACAATTGAGAAAACTGATATTGTTGAAATATCTCTTTTGAGTATTCCAAAAGTTAGATATAAACATATATATCTTGTGTTCACCAATTTAGGGAATACTGAATTTCTCAACTGGATGGATTACATTGGAATAAATAAAAAAATGTTTACAAGCTAGTGGTTTATGAATACATATTTCAAAATGTTATCATTTCAATATGTGCAATATGCAGTAAATTATGAGTTTTTTTAAATAGCAACACCTATTTTGAACATCATATTCAAATAAGCTTATTTTTTGAAGTAACTTTGATGTGTTTAAATTCAAAACTGATTGAATAAGAGCCATTTCAATTTTAAAAAATAATAAATTGTTACAATTCATTAAAATTTGTTAAAATGCATAAAACCATTTTTAATTATTTATTATTGGTGTCTTTTTAACTATTTTTAGGTTTTTTTTTATGTGTTATTAAAAAGATTAACATAAATAATATGGATACAAAATTATTTATTATAAAATGATTACATCAGTTATTTTTAAAATAGAAAGTTATCAAGATTTTAAATAATAAGATAATATTAATTAACATAGTAGTTCAGATAATTTAATTTTGATTATTAAATCTATACTTTAAAATTTGGATAAATTGATTTATTTTAGTAGTAGTTTTCATAGTAGAATAGTTATGTTAAATTGAAATGAGCAATCGAGAAACAGTAAAATTGCTTTTAATTTAACCTAACCTAGGTCGGTACCATCCACTATACATTTTTTGTTAAAATAGAAAAACTATTGGTTGATCATGGAGCACTTTCTGTAAAAGTAATCATTAACCAATAACCTAGATTTATTAATATTAATAAAGATGTGGAACTTCAAGTTTTAACTTACATTGAATTCACAATCTTTGATTAAATTTTTGTAATCAATTTTGAATAAATAAAATTGTACCCATATTATGTTAATCTTGTTTATGATATGTGTATATATATATATATATATATACTAGCTGATCCCGTGCACTTCGTTGCTTGTTAAATATACCAACTCTATATGACTCAAACTTTGTTCAATTCGTTATTTAATATTCGGTGGATGATGTTCTAGATTTATCTTAAGTTTTCTGTTGCCCGGAATAAAAATTCTGATTTATAGCAGTTTGACATAATACGGTGGATTAATATAATCAATTAATACATAATCCTAACCTAACCTTAACATACTAAAATCCGATGAATAAAAAAAACCAAATTTAACCATTTTTAAATTAGCCTATCTTCTAGGCTTAGGAAAAAGTTTTATTTTTGATTACCTTGCAACGTCGGGTAATTCATTATTTTATATATTACTAATGGCAACCACTAATAAGTAAATATTATTCTCAAATCTTATAATCCCCATAGCAACCATTTATAAACAAAAATGTCTATGGTAAATCTCAAAATTCCTGTTTGAGCACCTCCTGGGGGTGGTCAATCCCTGTTTTAAATTAGCCTTAAACGTATTCTCAGACCTACCAAATATATATAGAAAATTTCTTGAAAATCGGTCAAGTCGTTTCGGAGGAGTTCGATAACTAACACTGTTATAACATGAGAATTTTATATATTAGAAATAAAAAATACCTAATAATTAATATAATTATAATAAAATAAATATACTAATAAATATTAAAAAAGGAACCAATAATAAATAATTATAAATTGTTTTGTATGCCTTTTAATGAATTGTAAAATTTTTTTATTTTCTTGAAATTGAAATGGCTCTTTTACAGTCAATTTTGAGTATAGAACCATAGTTGATATATAAAAATTACTTTAAAAAAAATAGGCCTACCGGAATACGGTGTTCAAAATAAATATTATTATTTTAAAAAAAAACACGTAATGTACTGCATTTACGAATACCAAAATGATAAACATTTTGAATTATAATTTTTATGTGCCATTAGCCTATTAAAAAAAAATTGATTTATTTCAATATAATCCAGTTAAGAAATCCAGTATTTTCTAAATTGGTTAACAAACGTTACATATTTATATTAATTATATAAAAAAAAATGTAAAAGGCGTATCATTTGTGGTTTAGAAGTTTTTGATACTAAAAAAATTGAATATTAAGTTATTAGGATTATGTGTAGTACCTATAAGATAAAAGTTCGTCCCAAACATTTCAATAATTTCAAAATTTCATTTTTTTTTTAAATTAGATAATAGTAATAAAAATAAAAATCAAACCTACAAAAATTAGTTGGTGTTTTTTCTGTTCTAAATATTACAGGTGGCATTTCTTAGGACCAAAACAGTTACCTGTCATTTCAAGTTTTGGGTAAGAATTCCCATCATCCATTATTCGCATGTGTTTGACCTTGGGAGAAACGCTGATCGCTTTTTATGTTTGTTAACTCTTAATATAATAATAATATCTATGAGTAAATTGGTATTCCATATCCATACTTCACTTATGTCCATCATAATTTTTACATTTACAGAATGTAAAAATCCACAAATCATTTGTTGGTCGTAAACGCATGCTTGATTAGGTTTAATGGTTCGCACTGGTTATAATAACATTATGAGTAAATAGTTTTAGAATTATATAATTACTCAAAATGATAATTAATTGTTTTATTTTTATTTTTTAGGAGTGGTATCTTAAATTTCTGTGCTGTAGCAATGGCATTAAATGTTCTTGGATACAAAGCTATTGGTGTTAGAATTGATAGTGGTGATTTGGCATATTTGTCAAATAAATCTCGTGAAGCTTTTGTCAGAATTGCAAAAACGTAAGTTAAATAAAATAAAAAATATAATCGAGTACAAGTTCAATTAATTAAGTTTTATGTATAGGTATAATTTACCTTGGTTTGCTGATTTAACTATAATTGCTTCAAATGATATTAATGAAGAAACTATTTGGAGTTTAAATGACCAGAAACATAGTATTGACTGTTTTGGAATTGGGACACATTTAGGTAAATTATAAATAAAATTTTAAATTATAATGTACTGAATTATTTGAATTAAGTTACATGTCAAAGACAACCAGCTCTGGGTTGTGTGTATAAATTAGTTGAAGTAAATGGGATGCCTCGTATCAAATTAAGTCAAGATGGTAGCAAAATTACAATGCCTGGAAAAAAGAATGCATTTAGGTTGTATGGTAGTGATGGTAAGTAGATAGAGATAAATGTTCTTGTTTTTTTTTTTTTTTTTTATTCTATTCAATTTAAATTTTTAGGATTTGCTTTAATAGACTTGTTGCAAAAGTCTGTTGAAAATGATCCAATTGCCAAAACAAAACTTCTTTGCAGACATCCGTTTGATCAAAAGAAACGAGCATTTGTTGTACCCTCTAAAATACAGCCATTATACAAAGTAAAGTTATACTTAAGTCTTTTAAAAACATATTTTTTTTTGTAAATAATTAAATATTTTATATATCTAGCTCTATTGGGAACATGGCCGCATAGTGCAATATTTACCAAATTTAAAAGAAATTCGAGAACATGTTATAGAATCTTTAAGAACAATACGCCCTGACATAAAAAGAAATCTAAATCCTACACCCTATAAAGTAAACAATACTTTAAATGAAATATTATGTTTCTGAATATTTATTTATCTTTAAATAATTAGGTATCCGTGTCAGATGATCTATATGAATTTATGCATGAATTATGGATGCAAAACACTCCCATTGGAGAATTGTCTTGATGTGATGTTTAAACTAATTCTACCAGCAGTTACCAGCTGTTAAAAATTAAGTCAACAACACGCTTGAATGTGCACTACACTTATACTCAAGCTTTTAAGTTGTTAAATTATTACTTATGAAATGTATAAAGGTTCTGCGATACATTTTGGATTTATGTAAATAATATGAGTATGGTTCATACATTCATATTTAGGTGCCAATTTATACACAACTTGAGCACATGTTTATAGTAAAAATTATATTGAATGATATATTTTTGTGACTTAGTAGTCAATAGAATTTAAAATATTTCAAAACTATCACTGGCTAAGGTAATTGTAAATTCAAATTATTTTCGACATTATCCTTATTTTTATGAATATTTTTTTTAAAAATAATTTCTACAAGAAATTATAACATTTAAAAAGGAACAAATATATATTGAATAATTTCTAGTCTTGACAATAATAATTTATAAAAGTATGTATTATAACTTTTTGTGGTTTTTATGGTCAATACATTGTGCTATGACACCATTTTTTACTGTATAGTTAATAATATTGACACCAGTATAATATTATGGCATTCCTCATATGTTTTACTTTAGTTTGTTGTATCTTTTAATTTATAATTTAAATATTAAAAGATATAATTAATGATGTTATCACATCATAACTAACTTTGTTTAGTTGAAAACTGTACTTACACATTTAGAAAATAAAAAATAAAATAAATATAGGAGTTTATTTTGTAATGTTTTAGAGGTTTATTTTTGATCTTGTTTAATTCTGTTGATTTTTTAATGTTATAAATAAAAATAAATTAAATATTGAGTTAGGTTAATTTTTTTTGAGAGCTATACACTTAATGAAGACTGATAAAAAACACTTCTATTTAGTCGATATAGTTTCTCATAAAAATGTTAATTATTATAGATTTATTGAATTATATGAGAATTTCATCCAGTTAAAATATAATAATTATAGATTTTTGTTGTCAATGTTTATTTTTATTTTATGACTATTAATTGTTTAAAATTTGACAAGAAATGGAAACTGAAGTGATATATGCTAAATATTATTTTATTATATACCAATGTTTTACAGCACAGAAAAATTAAATATACTTAAAACATGTAAAAACAATTTTGCTTGTTTATTTGTAATTATCTATGTACTTTGTTTATCGAACAATAAAGAACAAGGAATTCGGTAGATAAACCATGTATTTATTAAAAAGAAATCTTATTCTAACTTTCATTAATTGTTTACTAAAAAGTAATTGAGCATAAAAATTATTTTCATTTATTTATGCTCTAATATTAAAATATAAATAATTAAATATGGTCATATATATTATATTATTCACTTCACATTAAACATTATCTAAGGAATTTAATATTTCTATAAAAATTAAACTAAATTGCTAATTAGTTCCCTGTTGAAATGTAGTAAGCAGAAAATGATTCCCTTAATACATAACTAAATTGGTTAAAGCAGAAACAAACAAATGGGTGTTAAGATTAAAATAGAATGTGACATTGAAGATTTTCTCAATATTTGCCTAATTTTTTTGATTAATTTTAGATATCTACTTTTATTTAACATTTGTTTTGAATGTATTTTGTCACAATCTGTGACTTGCAGCACTTATAAATGATCATTAATATACATATCAGTGCTGTAGCCAGGGGGGGCACGTGCCCCCCCCCCAAATCTTTTTTTTTTTTTTGGGTTGGCCAAAGACCAATAGTACATCGCATAGAAATTTTTAAATTTATATAATTCAAGATAAATCTATGATAACGAATAATAATAAGTTATTTATTTTATAATTTGTATTCATAAATGTAATTTAAAAATATTATTAAAGAAATAATAATAATACTCTGTTATTTTATATATATGGTTAAATATAATAAATGAATACCTATATGTTGTTAGTATATAATGGTAGTCATAAAAATAATAGGCCTGTAGTTAACACTTTATAAACAGAGGGGCCATAAAGTAATAGGTGATGATTAGGTATTCTAGCATTACAAAATTTGAGAAAAAAATTAAGTGCCCCCCCCCAAAACAGTTTTCTGGCTACGGCAACTGATACATATTAAGTATTGAATAAAGTGCTTAAATACTTCATGATAAGTACTTAAGAATATTAAAATAAGCCAAAAAAAAAGCACAACATAAACTATCATTACACAAATTTTATTGTTAGATTTTAAAATATAAAAACAAAGAAAAGAAGTTTCAGCTTCAAAAATTTAAAAACTTTTAGTTTCATTGAGAATATTGGTATATTTACACTTTACCAGACACCCTTTTTTTTGTAATGTTTTTTTAAATAATGTAGTTTGGTATACTAAAAACGATGGTGTAATCAGAATGTAGGGCTCAGACTTAGTTTTCAAATTATAGGTGTTTGAAGTTTAACGTTTTTTTTACAATTCTCTTAAATAAGTAATTTGGTAACTTGAGTTCTTAATTTGGTTGTAGAGCGGTGACCTCATAAACGCTGCGGCGCAGAATACACCGACCAATTCGTAATAATTGTTTGTAATATTTTTTTTGTTATTTCGTTACCGCAACCAAGTTCCTAGTTGTCATTACCTAGCTGTTTATATTATATAAATAGCTATATATTTATGTCAAACTATAAAATATGAATAAAGGTCGATTCACACTATACGGAACGTCACAGACCGGCAAAATATCTTACCATGTATTTATACCACACATACACCGGCACCGTCACGTACTGTCAACGTCACGAAACGTCAACGTTTATCGAAAACTTTTGTTTGACGTGCCGGTGCCGGTTCGTTCTTGTCCGTTAGAATGGTGTGAATGCATGAACGTTCTGTCCACGTCAAATATTTATTATTTATATTTATATTTATTTATTTAGCGTTGTTTGAACACGTCACATACAACACCTATTATATTAATTTATAATATATTATTATATATTTTAATCGTAATTAATTTTAATTCATAATATCTAATTATGAATGATGAAGTTTTAATTGAAGAAGTTCGCCAATATGATGAAATGTACAACATAATGAAGTAATAATATAATAAATTAAATTTTCATTCAAAATAACAAGGTATACAATTAAAAAACACAGAGCAGTGAGCAAGTTTATCACGTCGCGTCGGTAATATTCCCGTGGCGTTTCTGCGTTTTGACGTTTGGGTGTTGAATGACTGATATATTTGACGTGACGTTCCGTATAGTGTGAATCGACCTTAAGAGTAACCATATACCCATCAATATTTGTCTAACGACCAGTCCCATGAGTAGCACGAATCGAAAATACAAAGACTCAAAGTCAACTACTAGCATTTACTTATTCGATTATGAAGATTAAAAAAAGTATTCCTTCCTCTCATCTTCGTTCCATGAAAATCATTCGAAATATTTTTTCAATCGATATACACTTCGAGATCAAGAATTGATTGTTTTTAAAATAAACGAGATATCATTCAAAATAATCTCTCGGTTTTATAATCGAATTATTATTTTGGTAATCGAGATATCTCGATTGTACATTTCGATTACGCCCATCACTAAACAAAATGCAAAATTTAATTTGCTTCCGACGAGTTTGAACTATGGTCGACGCACAATAAATCAGCGCCTGAAACCATTAGGCTATTTAACACGTTGATAAATTTGGGATGAAATTAACTTATTTTTAAAAAAAAAAAAAAACTACAAAAACTACTAACTTCCAAACTAAGTCCGAGCCCAAAATTTGGATTTTTTTAAGAATAATGGAATATTTAAAAAGGAGATACAGGGTCAGATACCATGGTGTATGATGTTTGCGGATGATATAGTTCTGATAGGAGAAAACCTAGAAGTTGTCAATAATAGGTTAAATGAGTGGAGGTTAGCCCTCGAAGAAAAGGGATTGAGAATTAGTAGAAATAAAACTGAGTATATTGAGTATGATTTTGGACAAAGAGACCAAGAAGTTGAAGGAATGAGGAGACAACTGACAATAGATGGTGATGTGATAGGTGAAGTTGAGAGTTTTAAATATTTAGGATCTTTTGTTCAAAAGGACGGGGGCTTTGACATTGATGTAAAACATAGGATTAAGTGCGGGTGGATGAAATGGAGAGAAGCATCGGGCGTGTTATGCGATAAGAGAATTCCAATGAGGCTGAAAGGTAAATTTTATAAAAGTGTAGTGAGACCAACTATGCTGTATGGTTCAGAGTGTTGGGCGGTTAACAGGAGAATAGAACAAAGTATGAGTGTCGCGGAAATGAGAATGCTTAGATGGTTGAGTGGAGTGACAAGAGAAGATAGAATAAGGAATGAATACGTGAGAGGTAGTGTTGGTGTAGCGCCAATTGTGGACAAGATGAGATAAAATAGGCTAAGATGGTTTGGGCATGTGATGAGGCGAGAGGAAACGAATGCAGTAAGAGTGGTTATGAAGATGGACGTTGAAGGGAAAATAGGAAGAGGAAGACCAAAAAAGAGATGGTTGGAGACTTTGGAGAATGACATGAGGGCTGTCGGTGTGTGCAGAGGAGATGTGATTGACCGAGTAAAGTGGAGGTGTAGGACAAGGGTGGCCGACCCCAAATAGTTGGGAGGAAGGCGAAGTAGAAGAAGAAGAAGAATGGAATATTAAAAAAAAAAAAAAATAATTAAAAAATAATTATTTTACAATGTTCCTTTCTCTATTGTGTTCAATAATTAAATTTACAAAGGCAGTAGACTATTTATAGTTTTATTTATTTGAAATTAAATAATATCTATGGATGTGGTTGGAACGTATTTAATGTATACAATATTTTTACCAGAGTAGTCATGAAATTCACTTGTTGGTACTCACCGTCATCTTCATCATCTAGTATTTTTGAAATTTTCATTAAGACTTCAACATTATTATTTTTTTTTTTTTTACCAAAATAATTTACTGTTGTAAGAACTAGTTTATACTACTAGGAAATATAATATAAAGGAAAACAAACATTTCAGTTCTAGTTTTTCCATGAATAAAAACAATAAGAACAGAAATTATCCAAAATTGTTTGGTCTTCGACAGTGGCACAAGTCATAAATAAGCAGAAATATGTAACAAAGAAAAAAACCGGATGGGCCTCGCTCTGCTGTACAGTTAGGGGTGGAGTGCACCTCGCTTATAGGATAGGTCATTATTATAATGGATTTGTTAAATTTGAATGCAATGATAGATATCATTGTATACGAATAACGATTCTGAACGGAGTTCATATGTTAGTCTAGAATATAATACAATGTTATTTATAAATATTATATAAGTATATTTTATTTTTAAACGAAAAATTTAGAAAAACCAAAAATTTAAATTGTCTATAAATAAGTCAAAATATGTCAAAATACTTTGAAATCTTAACCATGTATAGAGAACGTCAATATAAAGATTTGGTGAAAATTTCAAGTTGTTGCGGTTTTTCATTTTTGAGTTAGAGCATTTTAAAAAAAAACCGATATCTTTGTCAGTCTAGAATATTATACAGTATATTATATTTAACATGTAATTTTTTGTCAATATTCGCTGTTCAAACGCTTATAAAAAAAAATTGTGCCTATGGATTTTAATAATTTTTGAATGACTTTAAGAACTACTTCTGTGGAATCTTCTATTAAATTTTCAAGTATTTTGTACGAGCCAAATTTTTTTTATCACCGATTATAAAAAAAAAATGTAAAAAAATCGAATATTTTAAATGCCTATTAGTGGCTTAAAAATCAATATAATATTTTGAAAAAAATATGACATAAAGGAAATACCAATCTTAACAGCTGGTAGAAATTTCAAAAATCTGGGACTTATACTTTTTGAATTATAAAAAATATTTAAAATCGTTTGAGAATAAATCGCTATTTTATGCAATTTCGTAAATATTTAAATTTCAAACAGTCATAAAATTTTTTCCTCTAATTCCGGTAGAAATTTTTTTAAAGATTTTTGAAGAGTAGCTCATAGATAACCTAGTGTTAAAATTTTGAACCTTAAGTATAAACAGAAAAAATTTTATGAATTTTTATCTACAAAATAACTTGCAAATTATCGTGATTTTTACATATTTCGTATAAATTGGAACTTTGAGCACTTATAAAAAAAAATTGTGACTTACGATTTTAGATTTTTTTTTATCAGTTAAGGAACAACTTATAAGAAACCTTGTATTAAATTTTCAAGATTTTCTGGGCAGCCAAAAAAATTTTATCGTTATTTAAAAAAAAAATACTTAAAAAAATTGAAAATTTCAATTGTCTATAAATAGCTCAATAAAAGTCAAAATACTTTGAAAATTTCATGGTGTATAGAGAACGCTAATCTAAACATTTGGTGAAAATTTCAAGTATTTACATCGATTAGTTTTTGAGTTATAGCAAAATAAAAAATTTGATTATGTCAAAAACTGGTTTTGCGTAAAAACTCCCGTTTTTCCCAAATTTTTTTATGGTTTTTCCCGTCGCATTTAAAAAATATTGGAAATTTTTAACTTTTGACCCCCCAAAGTACCAAATAGATTCACTTTCCTTTCAGAAAAGTTGCTACATAAGGCAATCGAAGCATTTTTACTGCCCCAAAACGTGTCGACAGACACAAAAAAAAAAAAAAAAAAAAAAAAAACACACATCATTGTAAAATCAATACATTCTTCACTCCGTTCAGAATCTAAAACATCAGATGTACTAGAAAAAAGCAGTTTGAGCAAAAAACAAAAATAAATTAAAAAAATCTTTTTTTTAAACCTTATTTTTGAGATCTATATTATACGACTTGAATTTCAGTAGCACTTTGCTAAATTTAATGTTGTGGTAATAAAAAAAAAAAAAATGCTTGAAATACCAAATCCAGGTTATTACAATAAAAATATCTCAAATCGTTTTGATAATACTGACTACTAAATTATGAAAAATTAAGCCGGTCCCACACGACTCGTGTACTAACCTCGGCGAGTGAATGTAGCCCATATGCGCAAAATATGACCCAAATGCAAATCAAAAGCGCAAAATTAAATAACCTGTAAGCGCAAAAAAAATTTACCTTTTTAACAACCCATAAGCACAAATCAATTTTATAAAAATAAAATGCATTTTATTAAAATCGTAGTTCTTATTGATGTTTTATTAAGCGTTTACAGTGATATTAAAATTAGTTAAAAATATAAAAATAAAATAATTATAATTTTAAGTATTATTTTATATTTACAAGTATCATGAATATAATTAACTAATATAATAAGCTATTATAATTAATATAATATTGAGTAGGTTACCTTAAAACTAAATTTGAAATTTTAAACACACTATTTTCAATTATTCAAATTTGGTAATTTTCTTTATGCAAGTTCCGTTTTTCTGTATTGAAGATGACTTTAGATTTACGCGTAGGAAGAGCGCCGAGCATCGCACGTTAAGTTAATACGCAGTATGTACGAGTGACTTAAAATATAGTATCGAGTAATATAATTTATTTTTGCGCTTTTATCCTACTAGCAAGATACAAAAGCCCAAATTTGTTCTGCGCTCCCGGTTTTTAGGAAAAAAGGTTGATTTGCGCTTACGAGTATCACCGTCGGCGAGTGTACTTGTCAAGTTTGTACGATATTTGTAATTATGTTGCTTCTACACGGCTCGTGTGCTCGCCGATTAATCGTCAATCGTATATACTTTTTTCGTCATCACCAATGCTCCTACACGACTCGTGTCGTCACACGACCCGTAATTGCCAAATATTTATTCGAAATAATAATGAAATAATGATATTAACAATAACTAATGGTTAAAGGAAAAGAAGACATACAAGAATGTGAGAACTATAGAGGAATAAAGCTCATGAGTCATAGTATGAAGATCTGGGAAAAGATTATCGAGAAGAGGATAAGAAGTGAGACGTCGATATCAGAAAACCAGTTTGGTTTTATGCCAGGGAAATCGACAATGGGGCCAGTATTTTGTGTTAGGCAATTAGTAGAGAAGTACAGAGAAAATAATAAAAAACTATGCATGGTGTTTATAGATTTAGAAAAGGCGTATGACAGGGTGCCAAGGGAAGTTTTAAGGTGGGCATTAATGAGGAAAAATGTCCCAAAAATGTATATTAATTTGATCCAGGATATGTATGAAGGGTCGAGTACTAGTGTCAAGAGTCGGTGTGGAGTATCAGAAGGTTTCAGTATAGGAGTAGGTGTGCACCAAGGGTCAGCTCTAAGCCCCTACCTGTTCTCAGTGGTAATGGATGAGGTCTCAAAGGAGATACAGGGTGAGATACCATGGTGTATGATGTTTGCGGATGATATAGTTCTGATAGGAGAAAACCTGGAAGTTGTCAATAATAGGGTAAATGAGTGGAGGTTAGCCTTGAAGAAAAGGGATTGAGAATTAGTAGAAATAAAACTGAGTATATTGAGTATGATTTTGGACAAAGAGACCAAGAAGTTGAAGGAATGAGGAGACCAATGACAATAGATGGTGATGTGATAGGTGAAGTCGAGAGCTTTAAATATTTAGGATCTTTTGTTTAAAAGGCCGAGGGCTTTGTTATGGATGTAAAACATAGGACTAAATGCGGGTGGATGAAATGGAGAGAAGCATCGGGCGTTTTATGCGATAAGAGAATTCCAATGAGGCTGAAAGGTAAATTGTATAAAAGTGTAGTGAGACCAACTATGCTGTATGGTTCAGTGTTGGGCGGTTAATAGGAGAATAGAACAAAGTATAAGTGTCGCGGAAATGAGAATGCTTAGATGGTTGAGTGAAGTGACAAGGGAAGATAGAATAAGGAACGAATACGTGAGGTAGTATTGGTGTAGTGCCAATTGTGGACAAGATGAGAGAAGATAGGCTGAGATGGTTTGGGCATGTGATGAAGCGAGAGGAAACGAATGCAGTAAGAGTGGTTATGAAGATGGACGTTGAAGGGAAAAGAGGAAGAGGAAGACGAGAAAAGAGATGGTTGGAGACTATAGAGAATGACATGAGGGCTATCGGTGTGTTCATAGATGACCGAGTGAAGTGGAGGCGTAAGACAAGGGTGGCCGACCCCAAATAGTTGGGAGGAAGGCGAGGCAGAAGAAGAATAAGAACAATAACTAATAGTCATTTTTGGGGGAAAATCCAAGATTAAATTTCTTATCTGCACGAGTCACTCGTGTTGTATTCGACACCGACGGGAAAACGCGAGTGACTCGGCGAGTAAAAATAATCGTCGTGCTTTACCTCACACATGACTCGCAAAGTATGGGGCAAAATAAAGCCATACAACAGAGAGAGATTACTATGGACTAATGAAGTCATAGATTATTAAGAATACTGTATTTTAAAATTGCATACAATTCAAAAAAAAACAACAACAGTAATCAGTTATTAATGAAAATAAAATCAGTTTTAAATTTTTTTTTTGTAAAATTAAGATATATATTATAAAAATGTTATACATTTACGATTTAGTAATACATATCTCAAATAGTTTTTTAATATTTCTATTTAAAATTATAAGTTAGTAGTTTGAGGATAATAAAAATAAATTAGGTAAGAAAGTTCTAAATAATAATGAAAGCTAAATGAATGAGTAAAAACTATACTGATAAATAAATACATAAATATAAATAATAATAAAAAAAAACAACAAAATGTTTAAATATTAGTACTTTTTTCTTTTTTTTTTTATAAAATTATCACAATTAATTTGTTTCAAATATTACTATGAGATAGTTGCAGTTAATTATAGATAGTCGCACATATATTCACAATGTTTATTAAAAACGGGTTAGTAATTATGAAAAAAATGAGCATTATAATCATGAGCATTATATAAATATTAATTATGGATTTATAAATGGTAAATACATAAAAAGAATTTATTACTTATTGATTAATTAATATTTAATTCTTGTGGACTATACCATAAGTTTATAACTCACTCACTATTATAAAAAAAGTTTTATTTTCGTAAAAATCAAACTAATTTTACTCAATATTTATACAAATGTATAACATAAAATGATGAAATTAATCAAACATGTTGAATATCAATACCAAAATAATATTATTATTTAATCCTAAACGCATAAAATAAATGCTGATAAATTATAAAATACCAATGAACTCTGTAGATTTTTTTTTTTTTTTTATCGAATCATTCTAACCAGAAGCTTCAATGATAATAGTATTAAGACCTTTAGGTCCAATTGTTGTCTTAAACTGTTCAGGTATTGGATATTCAGAATAATCTCCATCTGCTTTAGGAATCATTACATTCAATTCACTTGACTTGGATGATACAATTTCGGCATTTAATGAATCCTTGCTCAAATACATTTGGCAGCCATCAGTTTTGTCTACAGTAATTGTTGGCACTATACCCAATACTTGCATTTGGACTGATTGACAATTAATGAACTCAACAGATGAAACCAATGACTCAAATACTACCGATGATTTTTTACAAGAATCCATAATGATTGAATTGATTTTGTTTTTTACAGTAACTGTAGAGTTAACACATTTAAACATGTACACCACATTGTTCATATCAGCACCATCAACTACAAGGTTGATATTATTATTTTGGTGTTCAATGAGCCATTTTTTACCATCACGAGCAAATACTGGAGGTTTTTGAACAGCTGGTTTAGGTGCTGAAGCCCCAGATGATTGACCAATGACAGCAGGAGCAGGTCCACTGATTCTCATACTAGGGTTCTTGTGAGTTTGCATATCAGAAGATACTTTTTTTAAACCTTTTAAAAAAATAAATTGTAAATAAAAACTACAAACTGTTAACATTATAAATATTTATATACCTTTAGTGACATCAGTACCACGATTGATTTCTGCAAATAAAGCAGAACGGTTAATAGCATCTGGATCAGTAGGAGCTAAACACAGGTCATCCATTGGTGGTAAACCACATGGTGGTGGTGGTGGTGGTGGGCCACCTGAAGATTTAGTTCTAGTTTTAGCCCAAACAAGTCCAGTTGTATGGTGTTGTTTGACATAAGCTTGAAGATCAGTTAAAAGTTGTACCCAAGTCTTAGCCCACTCAACATGAGTCTTATCCCTATGAAAGAATTGAAAAATATTAATGCCAACAAAATAAATATTATTTATAATAAAAATATACTTTTCTTTCCATTCTTTAAGAACTCTGTTTGAGTAAAATTGACCAGTGTCATTACTTTCTTTAACATAAGGAGCAGGAGTAGGAACCTGAAAAAGATAATATTCATTTTTAAAATAATTGTATTAAGTAAAGATTACACATACATACACACACACACATAATTATACTGATTTAATATTATATTACTTACCACAGCAACCCAACCTAAAGCTGGTATACTTTCACTGATAGCACTAAGATGATTAAATAGTGGAGATCCACGGTTTTTCTCCCTTAGAGTTTGGATTTCTTGGATTTTTGTACTTATAGGAGATAATAATTTTTGCTTTTCACTATCACTAGGTACACTATGTTCACTAGCATATTTGATATATTGCAATTCAGCTCTGAAAATTTGATTTCTTATTAATATATAATTTCTGGGTAAAATGTGTATGTAACTCATATAAATCCAACTTACTGGAAAGCACTAAGTACAAGTGAAGCCTGAATTGAAACAACACCACCAATCTGATTGGACAATTGGACAAAAGTAGTCAAAGGACCTTGAATTAGATCCTCAAATCCTTGTATACTCATGTTGAAAAAATAAATTCTAAAAAAAAAAATACAGTGAAGTTTTATACATACTTAATACATTTAACTTTTAGTTTAGTGCAATATCAAATGTGTGTAGGCGTGTAAGAAAAATAGAGGCATCTAAAAATAGTATGTGTTATTTAGTCTTCTGACCTAATTATAAGTGTGTTCCAAAAAAAACATAAAATAGATAAGACTATGAATGAAACACTTTTGATTATTAATATACTTTGTTTTTAATAGTATAATACAGGTACTAATCTAGAGTATAATGAAGATTATTATATTGTTTCATTAAATGTGTACAATTTAAGTACTAGGTGGTTTTTTAAATTTTCAAATACTCAATATATAATCAATTAATATATATATATAAATATATATATATTTTATTATATTATAAATTTAAGCTAATTGTCATAATTTTAAGTAAAGATTAACAGACCATGCAAACAATTGACAATAAGTTACTGGGTGTCAGTTATAAAAAATATTAGGAAAATGTAAAACTTATATTGATTAAGTACAATATTATAACATTTTATAATCCTTAATGTATGCAGTTAAAGTTATTCATTACTATACTATCAATATTATTAGACAAAAAAGTTTTAAAGTAATGAATTAAAAAATAATATTAAATTGATATATAAATCTCAAAGTAAAGTTCCATATAACAGATACTTCATTGATAAATACTTATATTTTTGTTTAAATTAATATATAAATAATAAAACGGATGGAGGATTAAAAAAAGTTGATCAGATATTACATTTGGTAGAACTGAATTTAATTATCATTATACTGGTATAACAAACCCCTTTATTTATTTGATCTCAGGCCATAATTATTTTAAATTATCTCATACCACATAAAACCAGTGACAATTTATATAATTTATGTAAACATTTACCATGGCATAAAACTGTGCATTCTGAAGAGATATAGGGTAGTGTACGCATTAATACATAAAGGATCCTAGATCATTGGGAACTTCGATTTGGTATGTACAAGAAACCAGAGGCTAAAATGAGTATTTATTTTTTTTATTCAACACAATACCAATGCATTTTCGTTGTCGTCTATTTGGTATTGAACTGCACAAGCGCTACTCAAATTTCCTAGTTCACACAAATAGTGCGTCGTTCTACACAAGATTTCGGTGTTCGCAAGAAAATGCGAAAATGTTCGCACCGATGACTCATGCGGACGGCAGACAGCAGTACCGCACGTACAAAAAGTGTTCATTATAATATTATCAGTGAGTTTACTTACGTTGCGGCGGATCGATTTCTTAGGAGTCAGCGTCGATGATCACAGAGCGCTGTCGACTGAGCGAGTCCAATGCCGTTGCCGTCGAGGGTCGAACGAAGGTGACGTGTGAAAGTAAACGCACGTAAAAGGCAACCGATTGTACGGCCGATTCCGGAAACAGCGACTAGGAACGGACTGACGTACGCGGAATCTGGCAGATGACAATAAAATTGTGTATAATCTGCGTCTATCGGGGAGCTTCTACGTTATCTGTGACGTTTCGCCGAATCGCGGAACATCACGAATCAGCCGACTGGTGCTGCCAACACAATGCGGCTGGACGACGGGAAATTTCGAGCTTGCGGCCACGCATGGGAGCGCTTATGGAGACGCACCCCACAGGATTTATTTGTTCCGTCACACAATCGGTTCGACCCGTATACACCATATACCAAGGTGCAGCTCTCACCGTATACGGTCTATGGTGTTCGACCGCTGACTTCATGCTTAACTGGTTATCGGTTCATCTGACGGGCACGGAGATGGCCTAAGTCGAGAAGGGCCTTGACCCTCATTTTCATTTTTCTGTAAATAAAAGTCAACTCGAAATAGTATTCAAACGTGCAGTAGGTATAAAAATAAACAGAACGCAAAAAAAAAGAAAATAGATAATATTTGACAATTTTGGGATCTTCATTTGATGTTTTCTAATATTAAATGCTTTATAAATCGACCTTAAATTATAACACGTAAGGTAAATATTATTAATCATGCACACGTGTGTTTCACCTTGACGAGTGAGAGCAACGGCACACAATATTTCAGTTTAACCTGCAATTGTACAATCAATACAAAAGTATGTAGGTATCTATATAAACCATGTAATTTTCCAAATTATATTTCTAGAAAACATAATAATTTGTGTTATTCTATGTAGTTAAAATATGTTAAATATGGGTGAGACATAATTTGTAAATCTGATCTATTTGATCTATTTTGGTTACTGAGAAAGAGTCCATGTAGTATAAAATAAATATAAGTATATTTTTCTTTTATAATTATTTCGCTAGAATTATATTTGTTTTCTCTTCGTGAAACGTTGTCTAATTTCTGGACTACAAAATATTTATTACTCTATTTATTTAAATGCCAATTTTTACTTTGATTAACATTTAATTTTATCATTACATTTTTTCAAATAGTTTATGTACCTACAATATATGAAGTATTAATACCTATGTTGTGGGACCGTCCGGTTATTTCCGTCGGCACCAGGTATCGTATTGAATTCGTCCTTTGCGAATCAACGTAAGAAGATGGAAGGAATAATAATAATTTTTGATTGTTCTGTTATTTAATCTTATCTTATGAACACTATTAAAATTACATGAAAATTACACTATAGGTTTATTTAGTACTAATGTTGTACACAGATTGACTAGGACGGACCGGACGGCGTCAGTCGTATATCTAATCGATTACTCTGTATAACCCCCCCAGCAATGCATAAGTAATATTAATGTACCAATAATAATAATAATAAGACTCTCTTAATCAAAATCATTAATTGTGTTTTCTTAATTAAATATTAAAATAACATGTAATATTCTACACAGCTTACTATTAATAAGTATATTAAATTAATGTTTTTTAATACATTTTTGAAAAATTGTATTATAGTATTAAATTTTATACATGTATAAATATAAATAAATTAAGGCCTACAAAACAGTAGTTTAGAAAAAATAAATATTTCACGGCCCTTCAGTTATATAGTCCTCCTAGGGGACCGTGGCTCCCAGTTTGAGGAGTACTGATTTATACCATAGGTCTAGAACTAAAATTTACTGAATGACAACGAGTGAAAGTTTCGATTAAAATTATTGAATTTTTTAACACTCATCCTAGAATTTCCAATAACTATCTAATAAATTGTTCAAAATTTAACCCATCAATCTCAATGCATGATTGAAACTGACGCATTACTTTTCTTCGAGTGGCTGCTTATGTACTCTTAGGGAACATTTGAAAAATGTAGTGTATTCAACTCCATCTTTAAATATTGAAGACCTCAAAAATAAAATAAGAAATGCTTGTGCAGAATTCCCTAAGGAGCAAATATTAGCAGTCACTCAAAGATAAATAATGTGTCGATGATTTCAATCATGAATGGAAAACGATGGATTAAATATTGAACAATTTATTAGATAGGTATTGGAAATCGTGGGATGATTGTTACAAAATTCAATAATTTTAATTGAAACTTTCACTCGTTATCAGTAAATTTTGGTTTTAGAGGTATATTAAGAAAGCCCAAATTTACTAAAAAAAAAATGTGGTCTATACAAATCTTTTATTGAAAGTAAGCATTGCTACTTAAAAAAAATGCAAGTTGTATTATGTGCGTAATAAAATGGTTAGCAATTTGAAAATGTTTAAAAAAATATATATTTCAATAGTCCTTAGCTATTTAAAAACATCTCACTTCAATTCAATATCACTGGATAGAATTATTTAGTATTACCTTTAAAAGTAACCGCTCTATATATTAGAAAAATAGTATGACTAAAAATCGTTTTGATATTAAAATTTAAGTGAGTGTAAATGTAAATTAAATATACAGCAGATTGATGCAAATAAATCATATTAAAATAAAATGTTATTTTTATATTATTTTTTGATGACATCATCTGACATCATCATTGAAGGTAAATAATTTATATCTAACGTTACTCGTTTTATTCTGTAATATATGCACGTTTATTAAATATTTTCATTTTTACCAAAAAATAAATCGTAAATATTTTATTTTTATTTATTTTAATTAATTTTGTTTTATTAATTTTTATAGTATACTTACATATTGGAACCATGCACTCGTTTTTTATTTATATTATGGCATAAGTAACCATTTAGCAGTGAACATCGTCATCGAGAATCCGATACAGATTGAAGTGAACAATCTCAACGAGTGATAAACACTTATCTACAACTATGAGTATATCTGCACAATTTAATATACATAGTGTGGTACATGGTATGATGATCGTAGAAAGTGTATTGGATATGAAATATTTTTAATATTATAAATAAAACACCTTACAGAGCTGTAGGTTTTTATAGATATTTACCCTATATTATAGTTCGGTATATTTTATTTGTAATAAAAAATATTTTAATTAGTCGTACAACTAAATATTTTTTCCCTATTGATTTTATCTGCCCTTTTTTAATCAGCCACAGCATAATTTTCAGTCACAAAATTAACCCAATCATTCATATATACATACATAACATACATAGTTATATATTACGCATAATCATGCGCGAATCTAGAAATGAAAAGGGCTGGATGAAACATTTATTTTAAGTATATAAAATCATAGGTATTGAGTTTAAATTTATAAAGTGAATAAAATAATAATCAAACATGCATATTATAAAATAATAATAATAATGATTATTGGAGAAATCGAATCACTCAAATTATCTTTTAATTCAACATAAAATTTATATTACAATATTGCACACCTAGATCAAACTGTAACACCTCAAAAAAAGTTTTTTTATTTTTTTTTCAGGAAAAATCTTCAGGAACCCTTTTTTCAGCTTTTAAAGTTTTGTTAAAGTAAACAATTTTTTCATAATCAGGAAACGCATAATAAAATTAGTTTGATAATTAAAACATTTCATACATAATGCCGTAAAAAATCCGAATATAGGTGTAACTAAAAAAATTACTTTTTTGAGTTGTTACAGTTTTGATCTAGGTGTGCGATATGTGATTATATTTTTCTTGTAAATTAAATTTTCTGCAAAAAATAACCCACTACAGATCATTCCCAATTATATCTTTTATGATTAATGTCTATCCTACTCATTTTCCAATTAAAAAAATAATAAATAACAAAACAAAAGAAAAATCATTGTACATCTTATTTTATATGTATTACAGAATATTCCATAAGAAAGAAAACCAAATATAACTTCTATATAATACATTGATAGTAATAAATCTGTAATTATTTTAGTATTGGAAGCCGATTTCATTATTTAATATTGGTATTATTATTATTATTATTGTATAATTTTTTTACTTTTTACTGTCATAATTTTACATGAATTAAAAACTATATTTTCTTTCTATTATTAATTATTATAAGCTTGACTACTTAACATAAATTTTGAGCTGTCATAGTCGTTGACTTAAAGCTAATAAAAAAAATCTGTAATTTTTTTGTTCAGAAATCAAATTCTAGGAAATTAGATTTCTTCATGGTATCCTGTAATAGTAATATAAAGCGGATCGATGCATACTACAGTTTCTAAACCGCCGTAATCCAAAATTATTTATCGAAAAGTAATTGAAATTATGTGGACCAAGAATATTTTTACATTTAGTTATTGCTTTATAGTTTTTATAAGGTTCCATATTTAATTTTTAGCTTCAACTTTTTTAGTCGAATTATTTTAAATTGGTGACATGTAGGTATAAAAATAGTATTATAATATTTAGTTTTTTAGTTTTCAGTTTTGTCCTATTGGGGCATGTCCCGTTTTCGCCAAAAATCCGGTTCCCTGATTTACTCATAGTGTAAAAACGAAAAGGGTACGATTCTCATTTTCGCCAAAACGTATTTTTGTGAAAAGACGTTTTTGCCAATTACTATTTGGGAACCATGTACAATTGATGCATATTTTCATCATTATCAATTTTAATACAAGTAGATATTGATAATATATTAGTCAAATATAAGCACAATTATATTAGAGTTTTTAAAATATTACATAATTGCATTTCATAATAAGTCCATTCTATTTAACTATTTCAAAATATAAAACAAGTATGGGTTAAATATTGTCTCGATAAAGTTTTGATAAAAACCATATCGTAATTTTTAAATAATTAAAAATGTCACGAAAAATATAAATTATAATACAAGTATATGTCAAGTTTTAAAAAATTACATTTGTAAGTATAGGTCAAGTTTTATAAAAACCTTATAATTAAAAGAAATAGTTTTGACAAAAGTGTACCTACTAATTTCATTGGAATTGTTTATTTGTAATTGCGTCTTCTGTTGTTTTTTAACAGTTTAATATTGTTTTGTTTTTTGGAATTTTTTTTCATATTAATACTGTTCATTTTGATATAAGTATCTGTTTGTATTGTATCTTTAAGTATTTTCAAATATGTAAAAAATGATGAGTGTGCCTTATAAAATTTTAAACAGATACTGAATCCAAAAATAAGAATTTAACATTTGTCAGATAATTATTGTGTGCGAATTATAAATAAACTATGATACATGATTCTTTCCGTTATCGACGATTATTAACAATTATCGAAGATTATCGGTGTATAAGCCGAACTCACATGACGACAGTTTTATAATGAAATAACTGTATAAGTTAACTATCAAAGCATTGATTATATAGGTAATAGAATAGATCTATAACCAATGATCAAAGTATAAACGATTGTTACATTTCTGTCGTATACTTATCTAATTTTTGCGACACAACTTTCGTGAAAACTATTGTGCTGGTGTGAATATGTCCGAAATATGCGTCAACAGTGAGATTAATCAACTGTCAGCTTTTTTGATAAATCAAAACAGCTTACAGTCACATTTTACAGTTTTCTACAGTGTATTGTTTTTAAATATACACCGTTATTATTAAATATAATATAGTGAATTGGTATTTTTAATAATTGTATTAATTCAATATTTATGTACCTATATTAACTTTATATATATATATATATATATATATGTTACAGCTAAAGTGTTGAATTCCATTATTTTATGAAATAACTAGGTAGTTCATGAATTACCTACGAATGTTAGTTAAAGTATGAAATAATACATGAAAACTGTACTTTAACTAGTTATTTCATAGACTATCTAGTTATTCTATACAATTTGAGTTTGATATCCGTTAAAGTATAAAATACATTAAAATTTTAAATATATATTAAAATATTTTATTTTACTGAATTAATTATAGTTATATTATTTATTTATTTGTACATGCAAGGCTATTATGGCATTTAGAGTTGCACAATACCTCATTTTTTCTACAAACACATCGCTTTGTGTTACATTTTTTGGTACAAGTACACTTAAAAAAACCCTGACCAGTTCCCAGTGATTGCGCAGTTGCTGCAGATCTTAATGTAACACTTTCATTTGGAACAGCTTCTACAGCTAACAAATTTTCTGAACATACTGTGAACTGTGATCGAGAGTATAACTGTTTTAACACTCCTGTAATTAAAATGTGTAGGTAGGTATCAAATAAATAAAAAATAACTTGTAAATAACACGATAAACGTACATTGCGGGTAGGTACCGACAAAAAGGACGTCAATCTTATCTGATTTAATATGTTATATTAAATTGTTGAAAATGTTGGAACTATATTTATTTATCATGATATTTTGTTATTTACATTTAAATCTGAGTCTAGGTATGAGGGATAGATTTAAAGTGAGAATAGGCACGTGGAATGTTGGAACGTTGACAGGCAGAAGTAGAGAATTAGCAGAAGTATTGAAGAGAAGGAAAGTTAATATTTGTTGTGTACAGGAAACTAAATGGAAAGGAGAGAAAGCAAAAGAAATAGGAGAGGGCTATAAGGTAATATATTCAGGTAGGACTAGTACTAGGAATGGCGTTGGAGTAATATTGGATGATGAGATGAAAATTAAGGTAGTCGACGTAGGAAGGAAAAGTGATAGAATTATTACGGTAAAATTGGTATTCGAGGAGAAAGTATTAAACGTAGTAAGTGCGTATGCACCGCAAGTAGGATGTGAAGAAAGTGAAAAGGAAGAGTTTTGGCGAGAGATGGATGAGGTGATGCAAGGAATACCAGGAAATGAGGATGCTGTGATTGGTGGTGATATGAATGGTCACGTAGGGAGTGAGAGGGTAGGGTATGAAAGAGTGCATGGAGGGTATGGTTTTGGCGAGAGGAATGAGGCTGGAGAAAAAGTTTTGGATTTTGCAGACTCGTATGAGCTTGTAGTAATCAATACATATTTTAGGAAAAGAGAAGAGCATTATATAACATACAAGAGTGGAAGAAATAGGTCGCAGATTGACTATTTTATGTGGAGGAGAGATAATATAAAAAGAGTAAAGGATTGTAAAGTAATTCCTGGAGAGAGTGTAATAACACAACATAGGTTGATGATAATGGAAGTATGGTGTAGTGGAAAAAAGATGATCAAAAGAAGGAATACAGGGAAGGAGATCAGAATTAGGTGGTGGAAATTAATAGGAAACAAAGAGAAGGAGTTTATAAAGAAATTAAAAGAAAAAGCTGTGTGGAATGTTGAGGGAGATATAAATGAGGTTTGGAGAAGGATGGTCACTTGTGTTAAGAACATAGCAAAAGAGGTTGTTGGTGAAACCAAAAGTAGTTTACCAGAAGACAAGGAAACGTGGTGGTGGGATGAGGAGATTCAGAGAGTAGTAGCGAGTAAGAAAAAGCAATTTAAGGTATGGCAGAAAAGTAGGAAGAGGGAAGATTGGATTGAGTATAAAAATGTATGTAAAATAGTGAAAAGTGCGGTAAGCAAAGCAAAGCTTAATAGGTATGATGAGTTATATGAGCGGCTAGGAACACAGGAAGGAGAAAAAGAAATTTATAGACTGGCGAAGGTGAGAGAAAAGCGATCTAAGGATTTCCAAGATGTCTGGTGTATAAAAAATGAGGATAAGAGAGTTTTAACAAATTATGAGGATGTAAAAAAAAGATGAAAAGAATATTTTGAGAAATTACTGAACGAGGAATATCCAAAAGAAGTTTTAGAGAGTATGTCATGGAATGAAGGATTAATTGGTCTAGTGGGCGAGGAGGAAGTGAGAGATGCGGTGAAGGCGATGAAAAAGAAAAAAGCGGTAGGACCAGATGGAGTACCTGTAGAGGTGTG
>JASXSY010003071.1:0-35205 GCA_034509805.1 Sipha maydis | reverse complement strand
AATTATTTGTGAATACTCTCGCATCATCGATGCTTCGTTAAAAAATTACAAAGTAACAGCTGTCCACTCAAATTTTTAAAAGCATAATTTCGTGTAAACTCTTGTTATTGAAACTCTTATTTTTTAACTAATATTAGATAACCGTAAAATCCATTTGTATTTAACTATTTATATATACAATTTTATATTAATTTACGCATCTTTAAATGATTTTTACCTTGAATATCATTGTTCCCACATTCATATGTTTTTTTTTTGCTTTTTGAAAAAATTAGAATGTTCAAATATTGAATAAACATATATTTAGGACAAAAGTTCAATACACTATGTATCGAGATCAGATAATTTTAAATATTTTCATAAATTTAGTTGTACATTTACATATTTGGAAACTATAATAAATTTACATCGTTAGGATTTATGTGTACATTTAATTAAACATAAAATTTAAGTTTTAATTTGACTTTGTGCATTTTAAGGAATTGCAGATTTAGGATATGATAAACGTAAATTAATATATATTGATCATTCGAATGTTATAAAAATACATTCAAATTGAGCACTACACATGGTTATATTTGAGAATTTGATATAGAAAAATTTCTTATAATCTTAATAAGAGATATTTTTCTTTTTCAGATGATGTTTCCGATATCGTTAAAATGCTGATGTCGAATTTCGTTCGTGTATCGACTACCAGTGCATCAATATTTGCTACTATGGTTTTCGGTAAAAATGTGATTTGCAAATGAATCTCTCTTTAAGTACGACTTATATATATAAATTATTATCAATAGTTTACACAATCATTGTCAATAGTTTTTTAATGATTGTTATTTATAATTATTTGTAAATAGTCTCGCATCATCGATGCTTCGTTAAAAAATTACAAAGTAACAGCTGTCCACTCAAATTTTTAAAAGCATAATTTCGTGTAAACTCTTGTTATTGAAACTCATATTTTTTAACTAATATTAGATAACCGTAAAATCCATTTGTATTTAACTATTTATATATACAATTTTATATTAATTTACGCATCTTTAAATGATTTTTACCTTGAATTTCATTGTTCCCACATTCATATGTTTTTTTTTTGCTTTTTGAAAAAATTAGAATGTTCAAATATTGAATAAACATATATTTAGGACAAAAGTTCAATACACTATGTATCGAGATCAGATAATTTTTAAAATTTTCATAAATTTAGTTGTACATTTACATATTTGGAAACTATAATAATTTTACATCTTTAGGATTTATGTTTACATTTAATTAAACATAAAATTTAAGTTTTGATTTGACTTTGTGCATTTTAAGAAATTGCAGATTTAGGATATGATAAACGTAAATTAATATATATTGATCATTTGAATGTTATAGAAATACATTCAAATTGAGCACTACACATGGTTATATTTGAGTATTTCATATAGAACAATTTCTTATAATCCTAATAAGAGATATTATTCTTTTTCAGATGATGTTTCCGATATCGTTATAATAATGATGTCGAATTTCGTTCGTGTACCGACTACCAGTGCATCAATATTTGCTACTATAGTTTTCGGTAAAAATGTGATTTGCAAATGAATCTCTCTTTAAGTACGACTTATATATATAAATTATTATCAATAGTTTACACAATCATTGTCAATAGTTTTTTAATAATTGTTATTTATAATTATTTGTAAATACTCTCGCATCATCGATGCTTCGTTAAAAAATTACAAAGTAACAGCTGTCCACTCAAATTTTTAAAAGCATAATTTCGTGTAAACTCTTGTTATTGAAACTCTTATTTTTTAACTAATATTAGATAACCGTAAAATCCATTTGTATTTAACTATTTATATATACAATTTTATATTAATTTACGCATCTTTAAATGATTTTTACCTTGAATATCATTGTTCTCACATTCATATGTTTTTTTTTTGCTTTTTGAAAAAATTAGAATGTTCAAATATTGAATAAACATATATTTAGGACAAAAGTTCAATACACTATGTATCGAGATCAGATAATTTTTAAAATTTTCATAAATTTAGTTGTACATTTACATATTTGGAAACTATAATAATTTTACATCTTTAGGATTTATGTTTACATTTAATTAAACATAAAATTTAAGTTTTGATTTGATTTGTGCATTTTAAGAAATTGCAGATTTAGGATATGATAAACGTAAATTAATATATATTGATCATTTGAATGTTATAGAAATACATTCAAATTGAGCACTACACATGGTTATATTTGAGTATTTCATATAGAACAATTTCTTATAATCCTAATAAGAGATATTATTCTTTTTCAGATGATGTTTCCGATATCGTTATAATAATGATGTCGAATTTCGTTCGTGTACCGACTACCAGTGCATCAATATTTGCTACTATAGTTTTCGGTAAAAATGTGATTTGCAAATGAATCTCTCTTTAAGTACGACTTATATATATAAATTATTATCAATAGTTTACACAATCATTGTCAATAGTTTTTTAATAATTGTTATTTATAATTATTTGTAAATACTCTCGCATCATCGATGCTTCGTTAAAAAATTACAAAGTAACAGCTGTCCACTCAAATTTTTAAAAGCATAATTTCGTGTAAACTCTTGTTATTGAAACTCTTATTTTTTAACTAATATTAGATAACCGTAAAATCCATTTGTATTTAACTATTTATATATACAATTTTATATTAATTTACGCATCTTTAAATGATTTTTACCTTGAATATCATTGTTCTCACATTCATATGTTTTTTTTTTGCTTTTTGAAAAAATTAGAATGTTCAAATATTGAATAAACATATATTTAGGACAAAAGTTCAATACACTATGTATCGAGATCAGATAATTTTTAATATTTTCATAAATTTAGTTGTACATTTACATATTTGGAAACTATAATAATTTTACATCTTTAGGATTTATGTTTACATTTAATTAAACATAAAATTTAGGTTTTGATTTGACTTTGTGCATTTTAAGAAATTGCAGATTTAGGATATGATAAACGTAAATTAATATATATTGATCATTCGAATGTTATAGAAATACATTCAAATTGAGCACTACACATGGTTCTATTTGAGTATTTGTTATAGAAAAATTTCTTATAATATTAATAAGAGTTATTTTTCTTTTTCAGATGATGTTTCCGATATCGTTATAATGCTGATGTCGAATTTCGTTCGTGTACCGACTACCAGTGCATCAATATTTGCTACTATAGTTTTCGGGAAAAATGTGATTTGCAAATGAATCTCTCTTTAAGTACGACTTATATATATATATAAAGTATTATCAATAGTTTACACAATCATTGTCAATAGTTTTTTAATAATTGGTATTTATAATTATTTGTGAATACTCTCGCATCATCGATGCTTCGTTAAAAAATTACAAAGTAACAGCTGTCCACTCAAATTTTTAAAAGCATAATTTCGTGTAAACTCTTGTTATTGAAACTCTTATTTTTTAACTAATATTAGATAACCGTAAAATCCATTTGTATTTAACTATTTATATATACAATTTTATATTAATTTACGCATCTTTAAATGATTTTTACCTTGAATATCATTGTTCCCACATTCATATGTTTTTTTTTTGCTTTTTGAAAAAATTAGAATGTTCAAATATTGAATAAACATATATTTAGGACAAAAGTTCAATACACTATGTATCGAGATCAGATAATTTTAAATATTTTCATAAATTTAGTTGTACATTTACATATTTGGAAACTATAATAAATTTACATCGTTAGGATTTATGTGTACATTTAATTAAACATAAAATTTAAGTTTTAATTTGACTTTGTGCATTTTAAGGAATTGCAGATTTAGGATATGATAAACGTAAATTAATATATATTGATCATTCGAATGTTATAAAAATACATTCAAATTGAGCACTACACATGGTTATATTTGAGAATTTGATATAGAAAAATTTCTTATAATCTTAATAAGAGATATTTTTCTTTTTCAGATGATGTTTCCGATATCGTTAAAATGCTGATGTCGAATTTCGTTCGTGTATCGACTACCAGTGCATCAATATTTGCTACTATGGTTTTCGGTAAAAATGTGATTTGCAAATGAATCTCTCTTTAAGTACGACTTATATATATAAATTATTATCAATAGTTTACACAATCATTGTCAATAGTTTTTTAATGATTGTTATTTATAATTATTTGTAAATAGTCTCGCATCATCGATGCTTCGTTAAAAAATTACAAAGTAACAGCTGTCCACTCAAATTTTTAAAAGCATAATTTCGTGTAAACTCTTGTTATTGAAACTCATATTTTTTAACTAATATTAGATAACCGTAAAATCCATTTGTATTTAACTATTTATATATACAATTTTATATTAATTTACGCATCTTTAAATGATTTTTACCTTGAATTTCATTGTTCCCACATTCATATGTTTTTTTTTTGCTTTTTGAAAAAATTAGAATGTTCAAATATTGAATAAACATATATTTAGGACAAAAGTTCAATACACTATGTATCGAGATCAGATAATTTTTAAAATTTTCATAAATTTAGTTGTACATTTACATATTTGGAAACTATAATAATTTTACATCTTTAGGATTTATGTTTACATTTAATTAAACATAAAATTTAAGTTTTAATTTGACTTTTTGCATTTTAAGAAATTGCAGATTTAGGATATGATAAACGTAAATTTATATATATTGATCATTCGAATGTTATAGAAATACATTCAAATTGAGCACTACACATGGTTCTATTTGAGTATTTGATATTGAAAAATTTCTTATAATATTAATAAGAGATATTATTCTTTTTCAGATGATGTTTCCGATATCGTTATAATAATGATGTCGAATTTCGTTCGTGTACCGACTACCAGTGCATCAATATTTGCTACTATAGTTTTCGGTAAAAATGTGATTTGCAAATGAATCTCTCTTTAAGTACGACTTATATATATAAATTATTATCAATAGTTTACACAATCATTGTCAATAGTTTTTTAATGATTGTTATTTATAATTATTTGTAAATAGTCTCGCATCATCGATGCTTCGTTAAAAAATTACAAAGTAACAGCTGTCCACTCAAATTTTTAAAAGCATAATTTCGTGTAAACTCTTGTTATTGAAACTCATATTTTTTAACTAATATTAGATAACCGTAAAATCCATTTGTATTTAACTATTTATATATACAATTTTATATTAATTTACGCATCTTTAAATGATTTTTACCTTGAATTTCATTGTTCCCACATTCATATGTTTTTTTTTTGCTTTTTGAAAAAATTAGAATGTTCAAATATTGAATAAACATATATTTAGGACAAAAGTTCAATACACTATGTATCGAGATCAGATAATTTTTAAAATTTTCATAAATTTAGTTGTACATTTACATATTTGGAAACTATAATAATTTTACATCTTTAGGATTTATGTTTACATTTAATTAAACATAAAATTTAGGTTTTGATTTGACTTTGTGCATTTTAAGAAATTGCAGATTTAGGATATGATAAACGTAAATTAATATATATTGATCATTCGAATGTTATAGAAATACATTCAAATTGAGCACTACACATGGTTCTATTTGAGTATTTGTTATAGAAAAATTTCTTATAATATTAATAAGAGTTATTTTTCTTTTTCAGATGATGTTTCCGATATCGTTATAATGCTGATGTCGAATTTCGTTCGTGTACCGACTACCAGTGCATCAATATTTGCTACTATAGTTTTCGGGAAAAATGTGATTTGCAAATGAATCTCTCTTTAAGTACGACTTATATATATATATAAAGTATTATCAATAGTTTACACAATCATTGTCAATAGTTTTTTAATAATTGGTATTTATAATTATTTGTGAATACTCTCGCATCATCGATGCTTCGTTAAAAAATTACAAAGTAACAGCTGTCCACTCAAATTTTTAAAAGCATAATTTCGTGTAAACTCTTGTTATTGAAACTCTTATTTTTTAACTAATATTAGATAACCGTAAAATCCATTTGTATTTAACTATTTATATATACAATTTTATATTAATTTACGCATCTTTAAATGATTTTTACCTTGAATATCATTGTTCCCACATTCATATGTTTTTTTTTTGCTTTTTGAAAAAATTAGAATGTTCAAATATTGAATAAACATATATTTAGGACAAAAGTTCAATACACTATGTATCGAGATCAGATAATTTTAAATATTTTCATAAATTTAGTTGTACATTTACATATTTGGAAACTATAATAAATTTACATCGTTAGGATTTATGTGTACATTTAATTAAACATAAAATTTAAGTTTTAATTTGACTTTGTGCATTTTAAGGAATTGCAGATTTAGGATATGATAAACGTAAATTAATATATATTGATCATTCGAATGTTATAAAAATACATTCAAATTGAGCACTACACATGGTTATATTTGAGAATTTGATATAGAAAAATTTCTTATAATCTTAATAAGAGATATTTTTCTTTTTCAGATGATGTTTCCGATATCGTTAAAATGCTGATGTCGAATTTCGTTCGTGTATCGACTACCAGTGCATCAATATTTGCTACTATGGTTTTCGGTAAAAATGTGATTTGCAAATGAATCTCTCTTTAAGTACGACTTATATATATAAATTATTATCAATAGTTTACACAATCATTGTCAATAGTTTTTTAATGATTGTTATTTATAATTATTTGTAAATAGTCTCGCATCATCGATGCTTCGTTAAAAAATTACAAAGTAACAGCTGTCCACTCAAATTTTTAAAAGCATAATTTCGTGTAAACTCTTGTTATTGAAACTCATATTTTTTAACTAATATTAGATAACCGTAAAATCCATTTGTATTTAACTATTTATATATACAATTTTATATTAATTTACGCATCTTTAAATGATTTTTACCTTGAATTTCATTGTTCCCACATTCATATGTTTTTTTTTTGCTTTTTGAAAAAATTAGAATGTTCAAATATTGAATAAACATATATTTAGGACAAAAGTTCAATACACTATGTATCGAGATCAGATAATTTTTAAAATTTTCATAAATTTAGTTGTACATTTACATATTTGGAAACTATAATAATTTTACATCTTTAGGATTTATGTTTACATTTAATTAAACATAAAATTTAAGTTTTGATTTGACTTTGTGCATTTTAAGAAATTGCAGATTTAGGATATGATAAACGTAAATTAATATATATTGATCATTTGAATGTTATAGAAATACATTCAAATTGAGCACTACACATGGTTATATTTGAGTATTTCATATAGAACAATTTCTTATAATCCTAATAAGAGATATTATTCTTTTTCAGATGATGTTTCCGATATCGTTATAATAATGATGTCGAATTTCGTTCGTGTACCGACTACCAGTGCATCAATATTTGCTACTATAGTTTTCGGTAAAAATGTGATTTGCAAATGAATCTCTCTTTAAGTACGACTTATATATATAAATTATTATCAATAGTTTACACAATCATTGTCAATAGTTTTTTAATAATTGTTATTTATAATTATTTGTAAATACTCTCGCATCATCGATGCTTCGTTAAAAAATTACAAAGTAACAGCTGTCCACTCAAATTTTTAAAAGCATAATTTCGTGTAAACTCTTGTTATTGAAACTCTTATTTTTTAACTAATATTAGATAACCGTAAAATCCATTTGTATTTAACTATTTATATATACAATTTTATATTAATTTACGCATCTTTAAATGATTTTTACCTTGAATATCATTGTTCTCACATTCATATGTTTTTTTTTTGCTTTTTGAAAAAATTAGAATGTTCAAATATTGAATAAACATATATTTAGGACAAAAGTTCAATACACTATGTATCGAGATCAGATAATTTTTAAAATTTTCATAAATTTAGTTGTACATTTACATATTTGGAAACTATAATAATTTTACATCTTTAGGATTTATGTTTACATTTAATTAAACATAAAATTTAAGTTTTGATTTGATTTGTGCATTTTAAGAAATTGCAGATTTAGGATATGATAAACGTAAATTAATATATATTGATCATTTGAATGTTATAGAAATACATTCAAATTGAGCACTACACATGGTTATATTTGAGTATTTCATATAGAACAATTTCTTATAATCCTAATAAGAGATATTATTCTTTTTCAGATGATGTTTCCGATATCGTTATAATAATGATGTCGAATTTCGTTCGTGTACCGACTACCAGTGCATCAATATTTGCTACTATAGTTTTCGGTAAAAATGTGATTTGCAAATGAATCTCTCTTTAAGTACGACTTATATATATAAATTATTATCAATAGTTTACACAATCATTGTCAATAGTTTTTTAATAATTGTTATTTATAATTATTTGTAAATACTCTCGCATCATCGATGCTTCGTTAAAAAATTACAAAGTAACAGCTGTCCACTCAAATTTTTAAAAGCATAATTTCGTGTAAACTCTTGTTATTGAAACTCTTATTTTTTAACTAATATTAGATAACCGTAAAATCCATTTGTATTTAACTATTTATATATACAATTTTATATTAATTTACGCATCTTTAAATGATTTTTACCTTGAATATCATTGTTCTCACATTCATATGTTTTTTTTTTGCTTTTTGAAAAAATTAGAATGTTCAAATATTGAATAAACATATATTTAGGACAAAAGTTCAATACACTATGTATCGAGATCAGATAATTTTTAATATTTTCATAAATTTAGTTGTACATTTACATATTTGGAAACTATAATAATTTTACATCTTTAGGATTTATGTTTACATTTAATTAAACATAAAATTTAGGTTTTGATTTGACTTTGTGCATTTTAAGAAATTGCAGATTTAGGATATGATAAACGTAAATTAATATATATTGATCATTCGAATGTTATAGAAATACATTCAAATTGAGCACTACACATGGTTCTATTTGAGTATTTGTTATAGAAAAATTTCTTATAATATTAATAAGAGTTATTTTTCTTTTTCAGATGATGTTTCCGATATCGTTATAATGCTGATGTCGAATTTCGTTCGTGTACCGACTACCAGTGCATCAATATTTGCTACTATAGTTTTCGGGAAAAATGTGATTTGCAAATGAATCTCTCTTTAAGTACGACTTATATATATATATAAAGTATTATCAATAGTTTACACAATCATTGTCAATAGTTTTTTAATAATTGGTATTTATAATTATTTGTGAATACTCTCGCATCATCGATGCTTCGTTAAAAAATTACAAAGTAACAGCTGTCCACTCAAATTTTTAAAAGCATAATTTCGTGTAAACTCTTGTTATTGAAACTCTTATTTTTTAACTAATATTAGATAACCGTAAAATCCATTTGTATTTAACTATTTATATATACAATTTTATATTAATTTACGCATCTTTAAATGATTTTTACCTTGAATATCATTGTTCCCACATTCATATGTTTTTTTTTTGCTTTTTGAAAAAATTAGAATGTTCAAATATTGAATAAACATATATTTAGGACAAAAGTTCAATACACTATGTATCGAGATCAGATAATTTTAAATATTTTCATAAATTTAGTTGTACATTTACATATTTGGAAACTATAATAAATTTACATCGTTAGGATTTATGTGTACATTTAATTAAACATAAAATTTAAGTTTTAATTTGACTTTGTGCATTTTAAGGAATTGCAGATTTAGGATATGATAAACGTAAATTAATATATATTGATCATTCGAATGTTATAAAAATACATTCAAATTGAGCACTACACATGGTTATATTTGAGAATTTGATATAGAAAAATTTCTTATAATCTTAATAAGAGATATTTTTCTTTTTCAGATGATGTTTCCGATATCGTTAAAATGCTGATGTCGAATTTCGTTCGTGTATCGACTACCAGTGCATCAATATTTGCTACTATGGTTTTCGGTAAAAATGTGATTTGCAAATGAATCTCTCTTTAAGTACGACTTATATATATAAATTATTATCAATAGTTTACACAATCATTGTCAATAGTTTTTTAATGATTGTTATTTATAATTATTTGTAAATAGTCTCGCATCATCGATGCTTCGTTAAAAAATTACAAAGTAACAGCTGTCCACTCAAATTTTTAAAAGCATAATTTCGTGTAAACTCTTGTTATTGAAACTCATATTTTTTAACTAATATTAGATAACCGTAAAATCCATTTGTATTTAACTATTTATATATACAATTTTATATTAATTTACGCATCTTTAAATGATTTTTACCTTGAATTTCATTGTTCCCACATTCATATGTTTTTTTTTTGCTTTTTGAAAAAATTAGAATGTTCAAATATTGAATAAACATATATTTAGGACAAAAGTTCAATACACTATGTATCGAGATCAGATAATTTTTAAAATTTTCATAAATTTAGTTGTACATTTACATATTTGGAAACTATAATAATTTTACATCTTTAGGATTTATGTTTACATTTAATTAAACATAAAATTTAAGTTTTGATTTGACTTTGTGCATTTTAAGAAATTGCAGATTTAGGATATGATAAACGTAAATTAATATATATTGATCATTTGAATGTTATAGAAATACATTCAAATTGAGCACTACACATGGTTATATTTGAGTATTTCATATAGAACAATTTCTTATAATCCTAATAAGAGATATTATTCTTTTTCAGATGATGTTTCCGATATCGTTATAATAATGATGTCGAATTTCGTTCGTGTACCGACTACCAGTGCATCAATATTTGCTACTATAGTTTTCGGTAAAAATGTGATTTGCAAATGAATCTCTCTTTAAGTACGACTTATATATATAAATTATTATCAATAGTTTACACAATCATTGTCAATAGTTTTTTAATAATTGTTATTTATAATTATTTGTAAATACTCTCGCATCATCGATGCTTCGTTAAAAAATTACAAAGTAACAGCTGTCCACTCAAATTTTTAAAAGCATAATTTCGTGTAAACTCTTGTTATTGAAACTCTTATTTTTTAACTAATATTAGATAACCGTAAAATCCATTTGTATTTAACTATTTATATATACAATTTTATATTAATTTACGCATCTTTAAATGATTTTTACCTTGAATATCATTGTTCTCACATTCATATGTTTTTTTTTTGCTTTTTGAAAAAATTAGAATGTTCAAATATTGAATAAACATATATTTAGGACAAAAGTTCAATACACTATGTATCGAGATCAGATAATTTTTAAAATTTTCATAAATTTAGTTGTACATTTACATATTTGGAAACTATAATAATTTTACATCTTTAGGATTTATGTTTACATTTAATTAAACATAAAATTTAAGTTTTGATTTGATTTGTGCATTTTAAGAAATTGCAGATTTAGGATATGATAAACGTAAATTAATATATATTGATCATTTGAATGTTATAGAAATACATTCAAATTGAGCACTACACATGGTTATATTTGAGTATTTCATATAGAACAATTTCTTATAATCCTAATAAGAGATATTATTCTTTTTCAGATGATGTTTCCGATATCGTTATAATAATGATGTCGAATTTCGTTCGTGTACCGACTACCAGTGCATCAATATTTGCTACTATAGTTTTCGGTAAAAATGTGATTTGCAAATGAATCTCTCTTTAAGTACGACTTATATATATAAATTATTATCAATAGTTTACACAATCATTGTCAATAGTTTTTTAATAATTGTTATTTATAATTATTTGTAAATACTCTCGCATCATCGATGCTTCGTTAAAAAATTACAAAGTAACAGCTGTCCACTCAAATTTTTAAAAGCATAATTTCGTGTAAACTCTTGTTATTGAAACTCTTATTTTTTAACTAATATTAGATAACCGTAAAATCCATTTGTATTTAACTATTTATATATACAATTTTATATTAATTTACGCATCTTTAAATGATTTTTACCTTGAATATCATTGTTCTCACATTCATATGTTTTTTTTTTGCTTTTTGAAAAAATTAGAATGTTCAAATATTGAATAAACATATATTTAGGACAAAAGTTCAATACACTATGTATCGAGATCAGATAATTTTTAATATTTTCATAAATTTAGTTGTACATTTACATATTTGGAAACTATAATAAATTTACATCGTTAGGATTTATGTGTACATTTAATTAAACATAAAATTTAAGTTTTAATTTGACTTTGTGCATTTTAAGGAATTGCAGATTTAGGATATGATAAACGTAAATTAATATATATTGATCATTCGAATGTTATAAAAATACATTCAAATTGAGCACTACACATGGTTATATTTGAGAATTTGATATAGAAAAATTTCTTATAATCTTAATAAGAGATATTTTTCTTTTTCAGATGATGTTTCCGATATCGTTAAAATGCTGATGTCGAATTTCGTTCGTGTATCGACTACCAGTGCATCAATATTTGCTACTATGGTTTTCGGGAAAAATGTGATTTGCAAATGAATCTCTCTTTAAGTACGACTTATATGTATATATATTAATATCAATAGTTTACACAATCATTGTCAATAGTTTTTTAATGATTGTTATTTATAATTATTTGTAAATAGTCTCGCATCATCGATGCTTCGTTAAAAAATTACAAAGTAACAGCTGTCCACTCAAATTTTTAAAAGCATAATTTCGTGTAAACTCTTGTTATTGAAACTCTTATTTTTTAACTAATATTAGATAACCGTAAAATCCATTTGTATTTAACTATTTATATATACAATTTTATATAAATTAAAGCATCTTTAAATGATTTTTACCTTGAATATCATTGTTCCCACATTCATATGTTTTTTTTTTGCTTTTTGAAAAAATTAGAATGTTCAAATATTGAATAAACATATATTTAGGACAAAAGTTCAATACACTATGTATCGAGATCAGATAATTTTTAATATTTTCATAAATTTAGTTGTACATTTACATATTTGGAAACTATAATAATTTTACATCGTTAGGATTTATGTTTACATTTAATTAAACATAAAATTTAAGTTTTAATTTGACTTTTTGCATTTTAAGAAATTGCAGATTTAGGATATGATAAACGTAAATTTATATATATTGATCATTCGAATGTTATAGAAATACATTCAAATTGAGCACTACACATGGTTCTATTTGAGTATTTGATATTGAAAAATTTCTTATAATATTAATAAGAGATATTATTCTTTTTCAGATGATGTTTCCGATATCGTTATAATAATGATGTCGAATTTCGTTCGTGTACCGACTACCAGTGCATCAATATTTGCTACTATAGTTTTCGGTAAAAATGTGATTTGCAAATGAATCTCTCTTTAAGTACGACTTATATATATAAATTATTATCAATAGTTTACACAATCATTGTCAATAGTTTTTTAATGATTGTTATTTATAATTATTTGTAAATAGTCTCGCATCATCGATGCTTCGTTAAAAAATTACAAAGTAACAGCTGTCCACTCAAATTTTTAAAAGCATAATTTCGTGTAAACTCTTGTTATTGAAACTCATATTTTTTAACTAATATTAGATAACCGTAAAATCCATTTGTATTTAACTATTTATATATACAATTTTATATTAATTTACGCATCTTTAAATGATTTTTACCTTGAATTTCATTGTTCCCACATTCATATGTTTTTTTTTTGCTTTTTGAAAAAATTAGAATGTTCAAATATTGAATAAACATATATTTAGGACAAAAGTTCAATACACTATGTATCGAGATCAGATAATTTTTAAAATTTTCATAAATTTAGTTGTACATTTACATATTTGGAAACTATAATAATTTTACATCTTTAGGATTTATGTTTACATTTAATTAAACATAAAATTTAGGTTTTGATTTGACTTTGTGCATTTTAAGAAATTGCAGATTTAGGATATGATAAACGTAAATTAATATATATTGATCATTCGAATGTTATAGAAATACATTCAAATTGAGCACTACACATGGTTCTATTTGAGTATTTGTTATAGAAAAATTTCTTATAATATTAATAAGAGTTATTTTTCTTTTTCAGATGATGTTTCCGATATCGTTATAATGCTGATGTCGAATTTCGTTCGTGTACCGACTACCAGTGCATCAATATTTGCTACTATAGTTTTCGGGAAAAATGTGATTTGCAAATGAATCTCTCTTTAAGTACGACTTATATATATATATAAAGTATTATCAATAGTTTACACAATCATTGTCAATAGTTTTTTAATAATTGGTATTTATAATTATTTGTGAATACTCTCGCATCATCGATGCTTCGTTAAAAAATTACAAAGTAACAGCTGTCCACTCAAATTTTTAAAAGCATAATTTCGTGTAAACTCTTGTTATTGAAACTCTTATTTTTTAACTAATATTAGATAACCGTAAAATCCATTTGTATTTAACTATTTATATATACAATTTTATATTAATTTACGCATCTTTAAATGATTTTTACCTTGAATATCATTGTTCCCACATTCATATGTTTTTTTTTTGCTTTTTGAAAAAATTAGAATGTTCAAATATTGAATAAACATATATTTAGGACAAAAGTTCAATACACTATGTATCGAGATCAGATAATTTTAAATATTTTCATAAATTTAGTTGTACATTTACATATTTGGAAACTATAATAAATTTACATCGTTAGGATTTATGTGTACATTTAATTAAACATAAAATTTAAGTTTTAATTTGACTTTGTGCATTTTAAGGAATTGCAGATTTAGGATATGATAAACGTAAATTAATATATATTGATCATTCGAATGTTATAAAAATACATTCAAATTGAGCACTACACATGGTTATATTTGAGAATTTGATATAGAAAAATTTCTTATAATCTTAATAAGAGATATTTTTCTTTTTCAGATGATGTTTCCGATATCGTTAAAATGCTGATGTCGAATTTCGTTCGTGTATCGACTACCAGTGCATCAATATTTGCTACTATGGTTTTCGGTAAAAATGTGATTTGCAAATGAATCTCTCTTTAAGTACGACTTATATATATAAATTATTATCAATAGTTTACACAATCATTGTCAATAGTTTTTTAATGATTGTTATTTATAATTATTTGTAAATAGTCTCGCATCATCGATGCTTCGTTAAAAAATTACAAAGTAACAGCTGTCCACTCAAATTTTTAAAAGCATAATTTCGTGTAAACTCTTGTTATTGAAACTCATATTTTTTAACTAATATTAGATAACCGTAAAATCCATTTGTATTTAACTATTTATATATACAATTTTATATTAATTTACGCATCTTTAAATGATTTTTACCTTGAATTTCATTGTTCCCACATTCATATGTTTTTTTTTTGCTTTTTGAAAAAATTAGAATGTTCAAATATTGAATAAACATATATTTAGGACAAAAGTTCAATACACTATGTATCGAGATCAGATAATTTTTAAAATTTTCATAAATTTAGTTGTACATTTACATATTTGGAAACTATAATAATTTTACATCTTTAGGATTTATGTTTACATTTAATTAAACATAAAATTTAAGTTTTGATTTGACTTTGTGCATTTTAAGAAATTGCAGATTTAGGATATGATAAACGTAAATTAATATATATTGATCATTTGAATGTTATAGAAATACATTCAAATTGAGCACTACACATGGTTATATTTGAGTATTTCATATAGAACAATTTCTTATAATCCTAATAAGAGATATTATTCTTTTTCAGATGATGTTTCCGATATCGTTATAATAATGATGTCGAATTTCGTTCGTGTACCGACTACCAGTGCATCAATATTTGCTACTATAGTTTTCGGTAAAAATGTGATTTGCAAATGAATCTCTCTTTAAGTACGACTTATATATATAAATTATTATCAATAGTTTACACAATCATTGTCAATAGTTTTTTAATAATTGTTATTTATAATTATTTGTAAATACTCTCGCATCATCGATGCTTCGTTAAAAAATTACAAAGTAACAGCTGTCCACTCAAATTTTTAAAAGCATAATTTCGTGTAAACTCTTGTTATTGAAACTCTTATTTTTTAACTAATATTAGATAACCGTAAAATCCATTTGTATTTAACTATTTATATATACAATTTTATATTAATTTACGCATCTTTAAATGATTTTTACCTTGAATATCATTGTTCTCACATTCATATGTTTTTTTTTTGCTTTTTGAAAAAATTAGAATGTTCAAATATTGAATAAACATATATTTAGGACAAAAGTTCAATACACTATGTATCGAGATCAGATAATTTTTAAAATTTTCATAAATTTAGTTGTACATTTACATATTTGGAAACTATAATAATTTTACATCTTTAGGATTTATGTTTACATTTAATTAAACATAAAATTTAAGTTTTGATTTGATTTGTGCATTTTAAGAAATTGCAGATTTAGGATATGATAAACGTAAATTAATATATATTGATCATTTGAATGTTATAGAAATACATTCAAATTGAGCACTACACATGGTTATATTTGAGTATTTCATATAGAACAATTTCTTATAATCCTAATAAGAGATATTATTCTTTTTCAGATGATGTTTCCGATATCGTTATAATAATGATGTCGAATTTCGTTCGTGTACCGACTACCAGTGCATCAATATTTGCTACTATAGTTTTCGGTAAAAATGTGATTTGCAAATGAATCTCTCTTTAAGTACGACTTATATATATAAATTATTATCAATAGTTTACACAATCATTGTCAATAGTTTTTTAATAATTGTTATTTATAATTATTTGTAAATACTCTCGCATCATCGATGCTTCGTTAAAAAATTACAAAGTAACAGCTGTCCACTCAAATTTTTAAAAGCATAATTTCGTGTAAACTCTTGTTATTGAAACTCTTATTTTTTAACTAATATTAGATAACCGTAAAATCCATTTGTATTTAACTATTTATATATACAATTTTATATTAATTTACGCATCTTTAAATGATTTTTACCTTGAATATCATTGTTCTCACATTCATATGTTTTTTTTTTGCTTTTTGAAAAAATTAGAATGTTCAAATATTGAATAAACATATATTTAGGACAAAAGTTCAATACACTATGTATCGAGATCAGATAATTTTTAATATTTTCATAAATTTAGTTGTACATTTACATATTTGGAAACTATAATAAATTTACATCGTTAGGATTTATGTGTACATTTAATTAAACATAAAATTTAAGTTTTAATTTGACTTTGTGCATTTTAAGGAATTGCAGATTTAGGATATGATAAACGTAAATTAATATATATTGATCATTCGAATGTTATAAAAATACATTCAAATTGAGCACTACACATTCAAATGTTTTTTTTTTGCTTTTTGAAAAAATTAGAATGTTAAAATATTGAATAAACATATATTTAGGACAAAAGTTCAATACACTATGTATCGAGATCAGATAATTTTAAATATTTTCATAAATTTAGTTGTACATTTATATATTTGGAAACTATAATAAATTTACATCGTTAGGATATATGTGTACATTTAATTAAACATAAAATTTAAGTTTTAATTTGACTTTGTGCATTTTAAGGAATTGCAGATTTAGGATATGATAAACGTAAATTAATATATATTGATCATTCGAATGTTATAAAAATACATTCAAATTGAGCACTACACATGGTTATATTTGAGAATTTGATATAGAAAAATTTCTTATAATCTTAATAAGAGATATTTTTCTTTTTCAGATGATGTTTCCGATATCGTTATAATGCTGATGTCGAATTTCGTTCGTGTTCCGACTACCAGTGCATCAATATTTGCTACTATAGTTTTCGGGAAAAATGTGATTTGCAAATGAATCTCTCTTTAAGTACGACTTATATATATAAATTATTATCAATAGTTTACACAATCATTGTCAATAGTTTTTTAATAATTGTTATTTATAATTATTTGTAAATACTCTCGCATCATCGATGCTTCGTTAAAAAATTACAAAGTAACAGCTGTCCACTCAAATTTTTAAAAGTATAATTTCGTGTAAACTCTTGTTATTGAAACTCTTATTTTTTAACTAATATTAGATAACCGTAAAATCCATTTGTATTTAACTATTTATATATACAATTTTCTATTAATTTACGCATCTTTAAATGATTTTTACCTTGAATATCATTGTTCCCACATTCATGTGTTTTTTTTTTGCTTTTTGAAAAAATTAGAATGTTCAAATATTGAATAAACATATATTTAGGACAAAAGTTCAATACACTATGTATCGAGATCAGATAATTTTTAATATTTTCATAAATTTAGTTGTACATTTACATATTTGGAAACTATAATAATTTTACATCTTTAGGATTAATGTTTACATTTAATTAAACATAAAATTTAAGTTTTGATTTGACTTTGTGCATTTTAAGAAATTGCAGATTTAGGATATGATAAACGTAAATTAATATATATTGATCATTCGAATGTTATAGAAATACATTCAAATTGAGCACTACACATGGTCTATTTGAGTATTTGTTATAGAAAAATTTCTTATAATATTAATAAGAGTTATTTTTCTTTTTCAGATGATGTTTCCGATATCGTTATAATGCTGATGTCGAATTTCGTTCGTGTACCGACTACCAGTGCATCAATATTTGCTACTATAGTTTTCGGGAAAAATGTGATTTGCAAATGAATCTCTCTTTAAGTACGACTTATATATATATATAAATTATTATCAATAGTTTACACAATCATTGTCAATAGTTTTTTAATAATTGGTATTTATAATTATTTGTGAATACTCTCGCATCATCGATGCTTCGTTTAAAAATTACAAAGTAACAGCTGTTCACTCAAATTTTTAAAAGCATAATTTCGTGTAAACTCTTGTTATTGAAACTCTTATTTTTTAACTAATATTAGATAACCGTAAAATCCATTTGTATTTAACTATTTATATATACAATTTTATATTAATTTACGCATCTTTAAATGATTTTTACCTTGAATATCATTGTTCCCACATTCATATGTTTTTTTTTGCTTTTTGAAAAAATTAGAATGTTCAAATATTGAATAAACATATATTTAGGACAAAAGTTCAATACACTATGTATCGAGATCAGATAATTTTAAATATTTTCATAAATTTAGTTGTACATTTACATATTTGGAAACTATAATAAATTTACATCGTTAGGATTTATGTGTACATTTAATTAAACATAAAATTTAAGTTTTAATTTGACTTTGTGCATTTTAAGGAATTGCAGATTTAGGATATGATAAACGTAAATTAATATATATTGATCATTCGAATGTTATAAAAATACATTCAAATTGAGCACTACACATGGTTATATTTGAGAATTTGATATAGAAAAATTTCTTATAATCTTAATAAGAGATATTTTTCTTTTTCAGATGATGTTTCCGATATCGTTAAAATGCTGATGTCGAATTTCGTTCGTGTATCGACTACCAGTGCATCAATATTTGCTACTATGGTTTTCGGGAAAAATATGATTTGCAAATGAATCTCTCTTTAAGTACGACTTATATGTATATATATTAATATCAATAGTTTCCACAATCATTGTCAATAGTTTTTTAATGATTGTTATTTATAATTATTTGTAAATAGTCTCGCATCATCGATGCTTCGTTAAAAAATTACAAAGTAACAGCTGTCCACTCAAATTTTTAAAAGCATAATTTCGTGTAAACTCTTGTTATTGAAACTCTTATTTTTTAACTAATATTAGATAACCGTAAAATCCATTTGTATTTAACTATTTATATATACAATTTTATATAAATTAAAGCATCTTTAAATGATTTTTACCTTGAATATCATTGTTCCCACATTCATATGTTTTTTTTTTGCTTTTTGAAAAAATTAGAATGTTCAAATATTGAATAAACATATATTTAGGACAAAAGTTCAATACACTATGTATCGAGATCAGATAATTTTTAATATTTTCATAAATTTAGTTGTACATTTACATATTTGGAAACTATAATAATTTTACATCGTTAGGATTTATGTTTACATTTAATTAAACATAAAATTTAAGTTTTAATTTGACTTTTTGCATTTTAAGAAATTGCAGATTTAGGATATGATAAACGTAAATTTATATATATTGATCATTCGAATGTTATAGAAATACATTCAAATTGAGCACTACACATGGTTCTATTTGAGTATTTGATATTGAAAAATTTCTTATAATCTTAATAAGAGATATTTTTCTTTTTCAGATGATGTTTCCGATATCGTTATAATGCTGATGTCGAATTTCGTTCGTGTTCCGACTACCAGTGCATCAATATTTGCTACTATAGTTTTCGGGAAAAATGTGATTTGCAAATGAATCTCTCTTTAAGTACGACTTATATATATAAATTATTATCAATAGTTTACACAATCATTGTCAATAGTTTTTTAATAATTGTTATTTATAATTATTTGTAAATACTCTCGCATCATCGATGCTTCGTTAAAAAATTACAAAGTAACAGCTGTCCACTCAAATTTTTAAAAGTATAATTTCGTGTAAACTCTTGTTATTGAAACTCTTATTTTTTAACTAATATTAGATAACCGTAAAATCCATTTGTATTTAACTATTTATATATACAATTTTCTATTAATTTACGCATCTTTAAATGATTTTTACCTTGAATATCATTGTTCCCACATTCATGTGTTTTTTTTTTGCTTTTTGAAAAAATTAGAATGTTCAAATATTGAATAAACATATATTTAGGACAAAAGTTCAATACACTATGTATCGAGATCAGATAATTTTTAATATTTTCATAAATTTAGTTGTACATTTACATATTTGGAAACTATAATAATTTTACATCTTTAGGATTTATGTTTACATTTAATTAAACATAAAATTTAAGTTTTGATTTGACTTTGTGCATTTTAAGAAATTGCAGATTTAGGATATGATAAACGTAAATTAATATATATTGATCATTCGAATGTTATAGAAATACATTCAAATTGAGCACTACACATGGTTCTATTTGAGTATTTGTTATAGAAAAATTTCTTATAATATTAATAAGAGTTATTTTTCTTTTTCAGATGATGTTTCCGATATCGTTATAATGCTGATGTCGAATTTCGTTCGTGTACCGACTACCAGTGCATCAATATTTGCTACTATAGTTTTCGGGAAAAATGTGATTTGCAAATGAATCTCTCTTTAAGTACGACTTATATATATATATAAATTATTATCAATAGTTTACACAATCATTGTCAATAGTTTTTTTAATAATTGGTATTTATAACTATTTGTGAATACTCTCGCATCATCGATGCTTCGTTAAAAAATTACAAAGTAACAGCTGTCCACTCAAATTTTTAAAAGCATAATTTCGTGTAAACTCTTGTTATTGAAACTCTTATTTTTTAACTAATATTAGATAACCGTAAAATCCATTTGTATTTAACTATTTATATATACAATTTTCTATTAATTTACGCATCTTTAAATGATTTTTACCTTGAATATCATTGTTCCCACATTCATATGTTTTTTTTTTGCTTTTTGAAAAAATTAGAATGTTCAAATATTGAATAAACATATATTTAGGACAAAAGTTCAATACACTATGTATCGAGATCAGATAATTTTTAATATTTTCATAAATTTAGTTGTACATTTACATATTTGGAAACTATAATAATTTTACATCTTTAGGATTTATGTTTACATTTAATTAAACATAAAATTTAAGTTTTGATTTGACTTTGTGCATTTTAAGAAATTGCAGATTTAGGATATGATAAACGTAAATTAATATATATTGATCATTCGAATGTTATAGAAATACATTCAAATTGAGCACTACACATGGTTCTATTTGAGTATTTGAAATAGAACAATTTCTTATAATCTTTATAAGAGATATTTTTCTTTTTCAGATGATGTTTCCGATATCGTTATAATGCTGATGTCGAATTTCGTTCGTGTTCCGACTACCAGTGCATCAATATTTGCTACTATAGTTTTCGGGAAAAAATGTGATTTGCAAATGAATCTCTCTTTAAGTACGACTTATATATATAAATTATTATCAATAGTTTACACAATCATTGTCAATAGTTTTTTAATAATTGTTATTTATAATTTTTTGTAAATACTCTCGCATCATCGATGCTTCGTTAAAAAATTACAAAGTAACAGCTGTCCACTCAAATTTTTAAAAGCATAATTTCGTGTAAACTGTTGTTATTGAAACTCTTATTTTTTAACTAATATTAGATAACCGTAAAATCCATTTGTATTTAACTATTTATATATACAATTTTATATTAATTTACGCATCTTTAAATGATTTTTACCTTGAATATCATTGTTCTCACATTCATATGTTTTTTTTTTGCTTTTTGAAAAAATTAGAATGTTCAAATATTGAATAAACATATATTTAGGACAAAAGTTCAATACACTATGTATCGAGATCAGATAATTTTTAAAATTTTCATAAATTTAGTTGTACATTTACATATTTGGAAACTATAATAATTTTACATCGTTAGGATTTATTTTTACATTTAATTAAACATAAAATTTAAGTTTTAATTTGACTTTGTACTATTTAAGGAAGTGCTGATTAATGATATGGTAATAGTAAATTAATATATATTGATCATTCGAATGTTATAGAAATACATTAAAATTGAGCACTACACATTCAAATGTTTTTTTTTTGCTTTTTGAAAAAATTAGAATGTTAAAATATTGAATAAACATATATTTAGGACAAAAGTTCAATACACTATGTATCGAGATCAGATAATTTTAAATATTTTCATAAATTTAGTTGTACATTTACATATTTGGAAACTATAATAAATTTACATCGTTAGGATTTATGTGTACATTTAATTAAACATAAAATTTAAGTTTTAATTTGACTTTGTGCATTTTAAGGAATTGCAGATTTAGGATATGATAAACGTAAATTAATATATATTGATCATTCGAATGTTATAAAAATACATTCAAATTGAGCACTACACATGGTTATATTTGAGAATTTGATATAGAAAAATTTCTTATAATCTTAATAAGAGATATTTTTCTTTTTCAGATGATGTTTCCGATATCGTTAAAATGCTGATGTCGAATTTCGTTCGTGTATCGACTACCAGTGCATCAATATTTGCTACTATGGTTTTCGGGAAAAATGTGATTTGCAAATGAATCTCTCTTTAAGTACGACTTATATGTATATATATTAATATCAATAGTTTACACAATCATTGTCAATAGTTTTTTAATGATTGTTATTTATAATTATTTGTAAATAGTCTCGCATCATCGATGCTTCGTTAAAAAATTACAAAGTAACAGCTGTCCACTCAAATTTTTAAAAGCATAATTTCGTGTAAACTCTTGTTATTGAAACTCTTATTTTTTAACTAATATTAGATAACCGTAAAATCCATTTGTATTTAACTATTTATATATACAATTTTATATAAATTAACGCATCTTTAAATGATTTTTACCTTGAATATCATTGTTCCCACATTCATATGTTTTTTTTTTGCTTTTTGAAAAAATTAGAATGTTCAAATATTGAATAAACATATATTTAGGACAAAAGTTCAATACACTATGTATCGAGATCAGATAATTTTTAATATTTTCATAAATTTAAATGTACATTTACATATTTGGAAACTATAATAATTTTACATCGTTAGGATTTATGTTTACATTTAATTAAACATAAAATTTAAGTTTTGATTTGACTTTGTGCATTTTAAGAAATTGCAGATTTAGGATATGATAAACGTAAATTAATATATATTGATCATTCGAATGTTATAGAAATACATTCAAATTGAGCACTACACATGGTTCTATTTGAGTATTTGTTATAGAAAAATTTCTTATAATATTAATAAGAGTTATTTTTCTTTTTCAGATGATGTTTCCGATATCGTTATAATGCTGATGTCGAATTTCGTTCGTGTACCGACTACCAGTGCATCAATATTTGCTACTATAGTTTTCGGGAAAAATGTGATTTGCAAATGAATCTCTCTTTAAGTACGACTTATATATATATATAAATTATTATCAATAGTTTACACAATCATTGTCAATAGTTTTTTAATAATTGGTATTTATAATTATTTGTGAATACTCTCGCATCATCGATGCTTCGTTAAAAAATTACAAAGTAACAGCTGTCCACTCAAATTTTTAAAAGCATAATTTCGTGTAAACTCTTGTTATTGAAACTCTTATTTTTTAACTAATATTAGATAACCGTAAAATCCATTTGTATTTAACTATTTATATATACAATTTTATATTAATTTACGCATCTTTAAATGATTTTTACCTTGAATATCATTGTTCCCACATTCATATGTTTTTTTTTTGCTTTTTGAAAAAATTAGAATGTTCAAATATTGAATAAACATATATTTAGGACAAAAGTTCAATACACTATGTATCGAGATCAGATAATTTTAAATATTTTCATAAATTTAGTTGTACATTTACATATTTGGAAACTATAATAAATTTACATCGTTAGGATTTATGTGTACATTTAATTAAACATAAAATTTAAGTTTTAATTTGACTTTGTGCATTTTAAGGAATTGCAGATTTAGGATATGATAAACGTAAATTAATATATATTGATCATTCGAATGTTATAAAAATACATTCAAATTGAGCACTACACATGGTTATATTTGAGAATTTGATATAGAAAAATTTCTTATAATCTTAATAAGAGATATTTTTCTTTTTCAGATGATGTTTCCGATATCGTTAAAATGCTGATGTCGAATTTCGTTCGTGTATCGACTACCAGTGCATCAATATTTGCTACTATGGTTTTCGGGAAAAATGTGATTTGCAAATGAATCTCTCTTTAAGTACGACTTATATGTATATATATTAATATCAATAGTTTACACAATCATTGTCAATAGTTTTTTAATGATTGTTATTTATAATTATTTGTAAATAGTCTCGCATCATCGATGCTTCGTTAAAAAATTACAAAGTAACTGCTGTCCACTCAAATTTTTAAAAGCATAATTTCGTGTAAACTCTTGTTATTGAAACTCTTATTTTTTAACTAATATTAGATAACCGTAAAATCCATTTGTATTTAACTATTTATATATACAATTTTATATAAATTAACGCATCTTTAAATGATTTTTACCTTGAATATCATTGTTCCCACATTCATCTGTTTTTTTTTTGCTTTTTGAAAAAATTAGAATGTTCAAATATTGAATAAACATATATTTAGGACAAAAGTTCAATACACTATGTATCGAGATCAGATAATTTTTAATATTTTCATAAATTTAGTTGTACATTTACATATTTGGAAACTATAATAATTTTACATCGTTAGGATTTATGTTTACATTTAATTAAACATAAAATTTAAGTTTTAATTTGACTTTTTGCATTTTAAGAAATTGCAGATTTAGGATATGATAAACGTAAATTTATATATATTGATCATTCGAATGTTATAGAAATACATTCAAATTGAGCACTACACATGGTTCTATTTGAGTATTTGATATTGAAAAATTTCTTATAATCTTAATAAGAGATATTTTTCTTTTTCAGATGATGTTTCCGATATCGTTATAATGCTGATGTCGAATTTCGTTCGTGTTCCGACTACCAGTGCATCAATATTTGCTACTATAGTTTTCGGGAAAAATGTGATTTGCAAATGAATCTCTCTTTAAGTACGACTTATATATATATAAATTATTATCAATAGTTTACACAATCATTGTCAATAGTTTTTTAATAATTGGTATTTATAATTATTTGTGAATACTCTCGCATCATCGATGCTTCGTTAAAAAATTACAAAGTAACAGCTGTCCACTCAAATTTTTAAAAGCATAATTTCGTGTAAACTCTTGTTATTGAAACTCTTATTTTTTAACTAATATTAGATAACCGTAAAATCCATTTGTATTTAACTATTTATATATACAATTTTATATTAATTTACGCATCTTTAAATGATTTTTACCTTGAATATCATTGTTCCCACATTCATATGTTTTTTTTTTGCTTTTTGAAAAAATTAGAATGTTCAAATATTGAATAAACATATATTTAGGACAAAAGTTCAATACACTATGTATCAAGATCAGATAATTTTAAATATTTTCATAAATTTAGTTGTACATTTACATATTTGGAAACTATAATAAATTTACATCGTTAGGATTTATGTGTACATTTAATTAAACATAAAATTTAAGTTTTAATTTGACTTTGTGCATTTTAAGGAATTGCAGATTTAGGATATGATAAACGTAAATTAATAAATATTGATCATTCGAATGTTATAAAAATACATTCAAATTGAGCACTACACATGGTTATATTTGAGAATTTGATATAGAAAAATTTCTTATAATCTTAATAAGAGATATTTTTCTTTTTCAGATGATGTTTCCGATATCGTTAAAATGCTGATGTCGAATTTCGTTCGTGTATCGACTACCAGTGCATCAATATTTGCTACTATGGTTTTCGGGAAAAATGTGATTTGCAAATGAATCTCTCTTTAAGTACGACTTATATGTATATATATTAATATCAATAGTTTACACAATCATTGTCAATAGTTTTTTAATGATTGTTATTTATAATTATTTGTAAATAGTCTCGCATCATCGATGCTTCGTTAAAAAATTACAAAGTAACAGCTGTCCACTCAAATTTTTAAAAGCATAATTTCGTGTAAACTCTTGTTATTGAAACTCTTATTTTTTAACTAATATTAGATAACCGTAAAATCCATTTGTATTTAACTATTTATATATACAATTTTATATAAATTAACGCATCTTTAAATGATTTTTACCTTGAATATCATTGTTCCCACATTCATCTGTTTTTTTTTGCTTTTTGAAAAAATTAGAATGTTCAAATATTGAATAAACATATATTTAGGACAAAAGTTCAATACACTATGTATCGAGATCAGATAATTTTTAATATTTTCATAAATTTAGTTGTACATTTACATATTTGGAAACTATAATAATTTTACATCGTTAGGATTTATGTTTACATTTAATTAAACATAAAATTTAAGTTTTAATTTGACTTTTTGCATTTTAAGAAATTGCAGATTTAGGATATGATAAACGTAAATTTATATATATTGATCATTCGAATGTTATAGAAATACATTCAAATTGAGCACTACACATGGTTCTATTTGAGTATTTGATATTGAAAAATTTCTTATAATCTTAATAAGAGATATTTTTCTTTTTCAGATGATGTTTCCGATATCGTTATAATGCTGATGTCGAATTTCGTTCGTGTTCCGACTACCAGTGCATCAATATTTGCTACTATAGTTTTCGGGAAAAATGTGATTTGCAAATGAATCTCTCTTTAAGTACGACTTATATATATAAATTATTATCAATAGTTTACACAATCATTGTCAATAGTTTTTTAATAATTGTTATTTATAATTATTTGTAAATACTCTCGCATCATCGATGCTTCGTTAAAAAATTACAAAGTAACAGCTGTCCACTCAAATTTTTAAAAGTATAATTTCGTGTAAACTCTTGTTATTGAAACTCTTATTTTTTAACTAATATTAGATAACCGTAAAATCCATTTGTATTTAACTTTTATATATACAATTTTATATTAATTTACGCATCTTTAAATGATTTTTACCTTGAATATCATTGTTCCCACATTCATATGTTTTTTTTTTGCTTTTTGAAAAAATTAGAATGTTCAAATATTGAATAAACATATATTTAGGACAAAAGTTCAATACACTATGTATCGAGATCAGATAATTTTTAATATTTTCATAAATTTAGTTGTACATTTACATATTTGGAAACTATAATAATTTTACATCTTTAGGATTTATGTTTACATTTAATTAAACATAAAATTTAAGTTTTGATTTGACTTTGTGCATTTTAAGAAATTGCAGATTTAGGATATGATAAACGTAAATTAATATATATTGATCATTCGAATGTTATAGAAATACATTCAAATTGAGCACTACACATGGTTCTATTTGAGTATTTGAAATAGAACAATTTCTTATAATCTTTATAAGAGATATTTTTCTTTTTCAGATGATGTTTCCGATATCGTTAAAATGCTGATGTCGAATTTCGTTCGTGTATCGACTACCAGTGCATCAATATTTGCTACTATGGTTTTCGGGAAAAATGTGATTTGCAAATGAATCTCTCTTTAAGTACGACTTATATGTATATATATTAATATCAATAGTTTACACAATCATTGTCAATAGTTTTTTAATGATTGTTATTTATAATTATTTGTAAATAGTCTCGCATCATCGATGCTTCGTTAAAAAATTACAAAGTAACAGCTGTCCACTCAATATTTTAAAAGCATAATTTCTTGTAAACTCTTGTTATTGAAACTCTTATTTTTTAACTAATATTAGATAACCGTAAAATCCATTTGTATTTAACTATTTATATATACAATTTTATATTAATTTACGCATCTTTAAATGATTTTTACCTTGAATTTCATTGTTCCCACATTCATATGTTTTTTTTTTGCTTTTTGAAAAAATTAGAATGTTCAAATATTGAATAAACATATATTTAGGACAAAAGTTCAATACACTATGTATCGAGATCAGATAATTTTTAAAATTTTCATAAATTTAGTTGTACATTTACATATTTGGAAACTATAATAATTTTACATCTTTAGGATTTATGTTTACATTTAATTAAACATAAAATTTAAGTTTTGATTTGACTTTGTGCATTTTAAGAAATTGCAGATTTAGGATATGATAAACGTAAATTAATATATATTGATCATTCGAATGTTATAGAAATACATTCAAATTGAGCACTACACATGGTTCTATTTGAGTATTTGTTATAGAAAAATTTCTTATAATATTAATAAGAGTTATTTTTCTTTTTCAGATGATGTTTCCAATACACTATGTATCGAGATCAGATAATTTTAAATATTTTCATAAATTTAGTTGTACATTTACATATTTGGAAACTATAATAAATTTACATCGTTAGGATTTATGTGTACATTTAATTAAACATAAAATTTAAGTTTTCATTTGACTTTGTGCATTTTAAGGAATTGCAGATTTAGGATATGATAAACGTAAATTAATATATATTGATCATTCGAATGTTATAAAAATACATTCAAATTGAGCACTACACATGGTTATATTTGAGAATTTGATATAGAAAAATTTCTTATAATCTTAATAAGAGATATTTTTCTTTTTCAGATGATGTTTCCGATATCGTTAAAATGCTGATGTCGAATTTCGTTCGTGTATCGACTACCAGTGCATCAATATTTGCTACTATGGTTTTCGGGAAAAATGTGATTTGCAAATGAATCTCTCTTTAAGTACGACTTATATGTATATATATTAATATCAATAGTTTACACAATCATTGTCAATAGTTTTTTAATGATTGTTATTTATAATTATTTGTAAATAGTCTCGCATCATCGATGCTTCGTTAAAAAATTACAAAGTAACAGCTGTCCACTCAAATTTTTAAAAGCATAATTTCGTGTAAACTCTTGTTATTGAAACTCTTATTTTTTAACTAATATTAGATAACCGTAAAATCCATTTGTATTTAACTATTTATATATACAATTTTATATAAATTAAAGCATCTTTAAATGATTTTTACCTTGAATATCATTGTTCCCACATTCATATGTTTTTTTTTTGCTTTTTGAAAAAATTAGAATGTTCAAATATTGAATAAACATATATTTAGGACAAAAGTTCAATACACTATGTATCGAGATCAGATAATTTTTAATATTTTCATAAATTTAGTTGTACATTTACATATTTGGAAACTATAATAATTTTACATCGTTAGGATTTATGTTTACATTTAATTAAACATAAAATTTAAGTTTTAATTTGACTTTTTGCATTTTAAGAAATTGCAGATTTAGGATATGATAAACGTAAATTTATATATATTGATCATTCGAATGTTATAGAAATACATTCAAATTGAGCACTACACATGGTTCTATTTGAGTATTTGATATTGAAAAATTTCTTATAATCTTAATAAGAGATATTTTTCTTTTTCAGATGATGTTTCCGATATCGTTATAATGCTGATGTCGAATTTCGTTCGTGTTCCGACTACCAGTGCATCAATATTTGCTACTATAGTTTTCGGGAAAAATGTGATTTGCAAATGAATCTCTCTTTAAGTACGACTTATATATATAAATTATTATCAATAGTTTACACAATCATTGTCAATAGTTTTTTAATAATTGTTATTTATAATTATTTGTAAATACTCTCGCATCATCGATGCTTCGTTAAAAAATTACAAAGTAACAGCTGTCCACTCAAATTTTTAAAAGTATAATTTCGTGTAAACTCTTGTTATTGAAACTCTTATTTTTTAACTAATATTAGATAACCGTAAAATCCATTTGTATTTAACTATTTATATATACAATTTTCTATTAATTTACGCATCTTTAAATGATTTTTACCTTGAATATCATTGTTCCCACATTCATGTGTTTTTTTTTTGCTTTTTGAAAAAATTAGAATGTTCAAATATTGAATAAACATATATTTAGGACAAAAGTTCAATACACTATGTATCGAGATCAGATAATTTTTAATATTTTCATAAATTTAGTTGTACATTTACATATTTGGAAACTATAATAATTTTACATCTTTAGGATTTATGTTTACATTTAATTAAACATAAAATTTAAGTTTTGATTTGACTTTGTGCATTTTAAGAAATTGCAGATTTAGGATATGATAAACGTAAATTAATATATATTGATCATTCGAATGTTATAGAAATACATTCAAATTGAGCACTACACATGGTTCTATTTGAGTATTTGTTATAGAAAAATTTCTTATAATATTAATAAGAGTTATTTTTCTTTTTCAGATGATGTTTCCGATATCGTTATAATGCTGATGTCGAATTTCGTTCGTGTACCGACTACCAGTGCATCAATATTTGCTACTATAGTTTTCGGGAAAAATGTGATTTGCAAATGAATCTCTCTTTAAGTACGACTTATATATATATATAAATTATTATCAATAGTTTACACAATCATTGTCAATAGTTTTTTAATAATTGGTATTTATAATTATTTGTGAATACTCTCGCATCATCGATGCTTCGTTAAAAAATTACAAAGTAACAGCTGTCCACTCAAATTTTTAAAAGCATAATTTCGTGTAAACTCTTGTTATTGAAACTCTTATTTTTTAACTAATATTAGATAACCGTAAAATCCATTTGTATTTAACTATTTATATATACAATTTTATATTAATTTACGCATCTTTAAATGATTTTTACCTTGAATATCATTGTTCCCACATTCATATGTTTTTTTTTTGCTTTTTGAAAAAATTAGAATGTTCAAATATTGAATAAACATATATTTAGGACAAAAGTTCAATACACTATGTATCGAGATCAGATAATTTTAAATATTTTCATAAATTTAGTTGTACATTTACATATTTGGAAACTATAATAAATTTACATCGTTAGGATTTATGTGTACATTTAATTAAACATAAAATTTAAGTTTTAATTTGACTTTGTGCATTTTAAGGAATTGCAGATTTAGGATATGATAAACGTAAATTAATATATATTGATCATTCGAATGTTATAAAAATACATTCAAATTGAGCACTACACATGGTTATATTTGAGAATTTGATATAGAAAAATTTCTTATAATCTTAATAAGAGATATTTTTCTTTTTCAGATGATGTTTCCGATATCGTTAAAATGCTGATGTCGAATTTCGTTCGTGTATCGACTACCAGTGCATCAATATTTGCTACTATGGTTTTCGGGAAAAATGTGATTTGCAAATGAATCTCTCTTTAAGTACGACTTATATGTATATATATTAATATCAATAGTTTACACAATCATTGTCAATAGTTTTTTAATGATTGTTATTTATAATTATTTGTAAATAGTCTCGCATCATCGATGCTTCGTTAAAAAATTACAAAGTAACAGCTGTCCACTCAAATTTTTAAAAGCATAATTTCGTGTAAACTCTTGTTATTGAAACTCTTATTTTTTAACTAATATTAGATAACCGTAAAATCCATTTGTATTTAACTATTTATATATACAATTTTATATAAATTAACGCATCTTTAAATGATTTTTACCTTGAATATCATTGTTCCCACATTCATATGTTTTTTTTTTGCTTTTTGAAAAAATTAGAATGTTCAAATATTGAATAAACATATATTTAGGACAAAAGTTCAATACACTATGTATCGAGATCAGATAATTTTTAATATTTTCATAAATTTAGTTGTACATTTACATATTTGGAAACTATAATAATTTTACATCGTTAGGATTTATGTTTACATTTAATTAAACATAAAATTTAAGTTTTGATTTGACTTTGTGCATTTTAAGAAATTGCAGATTTAGGATATGATAAACGTAAATTAATATATATTGATCATTCGAATGTTATAGAAATACATTCAAATTGAGCACTACACATGGTTCTATTTGAGTATTTGTTATAGAAAAATTTCTTATAATATTAATAAGAGTTATTTTTCTTTTTCAGATGATGTTTCCGATATCGTTATAATGCTGATGTCGAATTTCGTTCGTGTACCGACTACCAGTGCATCAATATTTGCTACTATAGTTTTCGGGAAAAATGTGATTTGCAAATGAATCTCTCTTTAAGTACGACTTATATATATATATAAATTATTATCAATAGTTTACACAATCATTGTCAATAGTTTTTTAATAATTGGTATTTATAATTATTTGTGAATACTCTCGCATCATCGATGCTTCGTTAAAAAATTACAAAGTAACAGCTGTCCACTCAAATTTTTAAAAGCATAATTTCGTGTAAACTCTTGTTATTGAAACTCTTATTTTTTAACTAATATTAGATAACCGTAAAATCCATTTGTATTTAACTATTTATATATACAATTTTATATTAATTTACGCATCTTTAAATGATTTTTACCTTGAATATCATTGTTCCCACATTCATATGTTTTTTTTTTGCTTTTTGAAAAAATTAGAATGTTCAAATATTGAATAAACATATATTTAGGACAAAAGTTCAATACACTATGTATCGAGATCAGATAATTTTAAATATTTTCATAAATTTAGTTGTACATTTACATATTTGGAAACTATAATAAATTTACATCGTTAGGATTTATGTGTACATTTAATTAAACATAAAATTTAAGTTTTAATTTGACTTTGTGCATTTTAAGGAATTGCAGATTTAGGATATGATAAACGTAAATTAATATATATTGATCATTCGAATGTTATAAAAATACATTCAAATTGAGCACTACACATGGTTATATTTGAGAATTTGATATAGAAAAATTTCTTATAATCTTAATAAGAGATATTTTTCTTTTTCAGATGATGTTTCCGATATCGTTAAAATGCTGATGTCGAATTTCGTTCGTGTATCGACTACCAGTGCATCAATATTTGCTACTATGGTTTTCGGGAAAAATGTGATTTGCAAATGAATCTCTCTTTAAGTACGACTTATATGTATATATATTAATATCAATAGTTTACACAATCATTGTCAATAGTTTTTTAATGATTGTTATTTATAATTATTTGTAAATAGTCTCGCATCATCGATGCTTCGTTAAAAAATTACAAAGTAACAGCTGTCCACTCAAATTTTTAAAAGCATAATTTCGTGTAAACTCTTGTTATTGAAACTCTTATTTTTTAACTAATATTAGATAACCGTAAAATCCATTTGTATTTAACTATTTATATATACAATTTTATATAAATTAACGCATCTTTAAATGATTTTTACCTTGAATATCATTGTTCCCACATTCATATGTTTTTTTTTTGCTTTTTGAAAAAATTAGAATGTTCAAATATTGAATAAACATATATTTAGGACAAAAGTTCAATACACTATGTATCGAGATCAGATAATTTTTAATATTTTCATAAATTTAGTTGTACATTTACATATTTGGAAACTATAATAATTTTACATCGTTAGGATTTATGTTTACATTTAATTAAACATAAAATTTAAGTTTTGATTTGACTTTGTGCATTTTAAGAAATTGCAGATTTAGGATATGATAAACGTAAATTAATATATATTGATCATTCGAATGTTATAGAAATACATTCAAATTGAGCACTACACATGGTTCTATTTGAGTATTTGTTATAGAAAAATTTCTTATAATATTAATAAGAGTTATTTTTCTTTTTCAGATGATGTTTCCGATATCGTTATAATGCTGATGTCGAATTTCGTTCGTGTACCGACTACCAGTGCATCAATATTTGCTACTATAGTTTTCGGGAAAAATGTGATTTGCAAATGAATCTCTCTTTAAGTACGACTTATATATATATATAAATTATTATCAATAGTTTACACAATCATTGTCAATAGTTTTTTAATAATTGGTATTTATAATTATTTGTGAATACTCTCGCATCATCGATGCTTCGTTAAAAAATTACAAAGTAACAGCTGTCCACTCAAATTTTTAAAAGCATAATTTCGTGTAAACTCTTGTTATTGAAACTCTTATTTTTTAACTAATATTAGATAACCGTAAAATCCATTTGTATTTAACTATTTATATATACAATTTTATATTAATTTACGCATCTTTAAATGATTTTTACCTTGAATATCATTGTTCCCACATTCATATGTTTTTTTTTTGCTTTTTGAAAAAATTAGAATGTTCAAATATTGAATAAACATATATTTAGGACAAAAGTTCAATACACTATGTATCGAGATCAGATAATTTTAAATATTTTCATAAATTTAGTTGTACATTTACATATTTGGAAACTATAATAAATTTACATCGTTAGGATTTATGTGTACATTTAATTAAACATAAAATTTAAGTTTTAATTTGACTTTGTGCATTTTAAGGAATTGCAGATTTAGGATATGATAAACGTAAATTAATATA
>JASXSY010003070.1:0-17254 GCA_034509805.1 Sipha maydis | reverse complement strand
AGCGTCATTTGTGGAAAATTTTACGTGCAAGAGACTACTTTTTAACTTTACGACTATCTTTTATATTATGTAGAAAATATGTACAGATTGATGTGTGGATAAAAACAGGCGCGTAGCTAGGAATTTCAAAGGGGAGGTGTTATTTAAAATTAATTGACAAAATTATACACATAAAACTAATAATACCTTTAACTATATTTTTGTAAAAACGCATTACAAGTGAATAGATAATGGTTTATGAGAACATTTTTTATTAAAATTTTAAATTTTTTATCTTATATTATCCTATATTATAATTATTAATAAAAAAAAAAATAAAAAAAAAACGGTTTAAAGTTATAATTAATGCCGGGTCCTTCTTTATTGCTTTACATTATTGTTATCGTAATAATTATTGTTATTTTCGTTTTGATAAATAAACGGTTAATGATGCATCTTTATCTTTAAAAGACATAAGTATACTTTAGCTGGAAGGGGGGTGTTACTACACCTGTAACACCCCCCCTGGCTACGCCCCTGGATAAAAAGGTTTTCGAGTGACTATGCAGTACTATACTTACCAGTATTGAAATTATTATATTTTTTTAAAATTTGGTGTCCGAGTAATAAAATGTTATATATATATATATATATATTTTTTTTTGTAGGAGCTTCAATCGATGCCGATGGGAATGCCCATCAAGATAACAAAAACGACATAAATGTCATCAACGTGCCATAATCTAACAAAAATAATTTATTATTGTTTTTATTTATTTTTACAATTTGGCAATTCGAGAGTATCTGTATCATTACGATTGATCACAGGCGTTGACTATTATTAAATGAAATATATATTATGTAAGCTTAGTATTAGGTATATAAGTCATCGATATTTTCAATACTCCATTTAAGTAATAGATACCTATAATATAAAATAATTGTACTAATTCCAAAATCATCTCTAATTGCTACTATATTAATTCAACTACACATATTAATAGGTACCTAATAACTTATTAGTAATAAGCTACATAAATAGATAGCACTTTTTTTTAAATATTTTTGTTATTGTTTTATTATTTTTTTATCATTATTATAACTTTTATTATTATTATTATTATTATTATTATTATTATTATTACTACTACTACTTTTATTACTATTATTACTATTGTTATTATCGTTATTATCCTAATACTTTTGAAATGTATATTCTCCCCTTAGCAAATTTAATAATGCAATGGTCAGGCAAGGATCTCCAGGGTATAAACCTGAATCTGTATAAAAAATAACATTATTCCTGATAAATAATAATAATTTCTGTGTAACAAAGACATAACAATTATTGCCTTAGTTTTATAAAATGTTTTTCATCAAATTGTTATCAATTTAAGTTGAATTTAGTGCATTTATTGTCTATAACATGTAGCCAAGAAATACTTTTTTTTTAATACAATACTAATAAACTGTCCAAAATAAAGTATTCCATAAATTATATTACTAGAAGCTAATTCTTATTTTTTTTTTTTTTTTTTTTTTTTGTGGAAATAATATTTTTATAATTATTTTATTTCAATAATAAATAAGAAATTTGTTTAAATTAACACTTATTTGAAAAAAAAAAAATATGAATACATCATTTTAGTTATTAAGTTATACATAGGTAGTTTTTGTTTAAGCAAATGTTTTAAAGCATTAATAATTTCTCTAAGTATATATATATATTATATATTTATTAAGAACGGTTTATTTAGCATTAGAATTATGCCAATACAACATATAAACGTTTAATAAATTAAATCTTAAACAAATCATCCTGTTTATCATAAGCCTACGAACTCGACACAGAAAATTATTAATTTTTTTCCATTACCAACATCACATCATCGACAGAATTGATTTGGTAAAAATGCATTGTGTTGACGTCTGCAATTGTACCTAAATATAAAATCATATAATGTATACTCGACAACATTTAACTGTAAATATTATGTACATTGTGCATTGTACACATTAAGAATAACAAAATTTGTAAAATATGTAATACTTATGTTCGTACAAAGGAATTGTTTGAAAATAAAATATATTACTGTACACATATATAAATTGTGCACACCACATTAGTTTGTCTTTCAGGATGTATCTGTGTATCGTTAACAATGAGTTGTATATACATACAGTATCATGAAGCATTATTATCTGCACATTGGCAATATAATGAAAACATTTGTTGGCATCTTCAGAGTTTAAACTATTTGGTCTAGAATTGTATTTTACTAGAACTAGATACAGCTACATGAAGCACAAGGCGAGAACAACAGAATTAAGTTCAGAGTTTTGGCATGTAGTTCCTAAATGGTTTCAAATTTTCCTTAGAGTTTAAGTGTCCGTAAAATATAATGCATCAGTATGTTAGTACTTAAATCTATGAAATAAGTTAAAAAAAAAAAAAACCCTAATAAATTTGTGAAAAGTTTAACTGCTCAATCAAATTTTAATTTAATGCATCCACTAAGTTGCTGTCTACAACAATGACCACAATTTAGACTGTCGTAGACTGTTTTACAAAAATAAATAAATATTACCATGATTATAAGTAAAAATGAATGAAAAAACATAAATATTTTATAAATTTTTCTTTTTTTTTTTAAACATCTACTAACAAGAAAAACAATAATTAATTAAACAAATATCAACTAATGAATATTAAGAATAATCGCAATTAGAAAATATAAATAATGGGTAAAAAGAATGATGCACTTACCTATAATACTGTATAGCTTAAATTTTCTGCATAGAACATGTGTAAAATATAGATGACAAAATAATATTCAAAACGAACATTGTTCTAATGAACACAGGCATTCAGATTTTCTCTTCAAAATATGTGTTTGTATTTAAAATGCAGTTCTTATTAAGTACAATGTTCTGAACACAGAAATAAACGATCAATTTATTACAAAATATAATTTTATTTAAACATTTTAACCCATCAATTTGATTATCTAATAATTTAATTACAAATTCATTCGTTACCATTAATTAACAATCGATATTCAAAATACATACACATTTTTTTTACAATAGTTACCTTAACCACATTATTTTACTCTAATACACGATTTTCATGCATCTTTCGTTTTCTATAGTTTAATATCATTGCAGCTATTTCCATTTGGCCAGATCCTTCGGTTAAATATGTATTTAACTGTTGTTGAGCAACTCTGGCGTCATTGAATATTTTTCTTTCAAGACAGTCCAGTCTATTGAAGCATGGCTGATTATCATCTATATTTTGTGCCCAATCCATTGTTTGTTTAAATCTATCTACAAAGGTCTAAATAAGAAAAAGAAAGTAAGTATTCAACAATGGTAATGTTTCTTTATTTATTTTTCATTGTTTTATTATTACTTGGATTAATACTCTTCGAACTTCATAAGCCTCTCTATGTTCCAATTGAGACAAAAATTTTCCAAACAAATAGAAATGTTTACATAATTTAAATAAGTCTACTACATTCGCATCAGCTGTTAAAACTCCTCTAAAATAAAGTTGAAATTATTTTTTCAGCAAATGTTTATTAGTGTATCTATTACGATTATGCATACCTGTAGATTTCATTATAAGCTTTAGGCATATCAAACTGAATAGATTTTTCAATTAAAAAAACTTTGACCATCCAAAAAGGAAGTTCTATTTTAGGATCAGATTCTTCATCTTCTTTTTCACAAATAAGTGAATCCAAAAAACCTATGAGTATACAAAATATATTTTTTGGCGCATACTCAAAACTAATGGTATAATTTTAAATAATTATGGCTAAGCTACAGCTTTAATTTTAATCTTTGAACATAAATAATAATATAAAAAAGGGTTTTTTTTTGTTACTGTAAATTTATCAAATATAAGATTATTAACTTATTTTTTTTATATATATTTAAAACTTATGTGAAAAATGAAAATGCATGATATGTTTTATGCATTAAATAATTGATACTCTTCCAAAGTAATAGTTTAAGTATTTGCAATTAAATAAAAATACAAGTGGTAAAACAACAAAAAATCAATTCATATTTCAATAAAAGATATCTTTTCAACATTTTGAAATGATCCATCAAAGAAGTACTTGCATACTTTGTTTTTCCACTAGCCATGTGTTATTTTGTAATGGACATTTTTTAATGCCTCAATATTATTATCTACCTAGTTATCAAGATTTTACTGACATGTAAAAACTTGGCAAATGTGTTGATACAATAATTGAATTGAATTTTCAAAACAGCCCAAAAATGAGGGAAAATTACCTAATAATGTTTATTATTTTGTAATTGAGATACCGATTATAAAACGCAATAAAAAATTAATAGTAATAAATGGTACAACAATGAATGAAACGACATAATCATGAATTATGAAGCAGGATTCTCAAAATGCACGATCGAAGTAGTTCAAGACTGTTATAACAATTACAATTGACGATTAGAGCTGTTATAACATTTACCAACGTTAGGGTTCAAACGACCAGAGCCGTTTTGCACAAACCGTATACAACGAATAAAGCAAAGCGGTTAACATACCGACGCATTCGATTTTTTTGGTGAATCTGCACGCAATCTTTTCTTGAGCAGCCATAATCGCATCGATAGAAAAGTAATGGGGTTTCACGTTTCGGTGCATTCCGCTGAAATAGTTTCGACACCAGAGGAAACAAATGGACGAATTGCTCGGACGCAGAACGGAACGGGACGGAAACGGAAGACTTGAACGGATCGTATTCGAATGGATCTGTCCAAGATACAGTTGGGTCGGTGATAATACGATTTCGCGGGAAATCGATCGCCGATGATAACATATCACTTGGTGATAAGTAGCCGGATAAAGTTTCGGCCAGTCGTGATGAGTTATCGAATAATCAATTTCGTGGTTGTTGTCCCTGTTATTATTATCATATAAACGTTATCTGTGTGGTTGTCGCTATTGGCACTTTAAGTCCATATCCAGTCGTTCGCACAGGACTTATATCCTTTCGCGTAAATTGTGCACGTCGAGTTCGGCGTTCCGTCACGCTTGATATCCCCCGCGACGATGACGGCTTCGATATTGCAGAAAGTATTGGACATCCCCGAAGTGCTCTCTCATCTTCTGGAAACGCAAGTAAAAGGTGATGCAACGGAATAAAAATCATGCCATGATATGATTTATTTACATATAATTAAAAAAAAAAAAAGCTACTCGCGTGCCTAATGGCGTAAATGTTTTATGTAGATATCAGCAATTGCAAAATCTTGGGACAAGAACAAAACGGAGAATTCATCCTTTGCTGGGACCTAAAAGGCCAAGGAGGATCTTACACTGCAGTCGGACTGTTTTTTTACACTATAAAAAAAATACAGGTGAACAAAATTTCGCACTTGAGTTCCGAAGAACATGCCGAGGGCTTCCAGTGTAATATATCCTTTGCATTTCCCAAATATACCATTTTCCTATTATATATATATATCCATACCATAGGCGTGCGCAGACTTTAATTGCAAATGCGGCATATAAAATTAAACAACCCATTTTTAACAATCGGCCAAAACATTGTTAATCAGTTAAAATGATTGATCACATTATATATAGGCTATGTTACTGTTACCAAAGTGACTATAATAATATAATAATTTTTTTTTTCTTTTAACAATTTACAAATGTAAACATATTTTATTACATTTATTCACTGCTTTGTAAAACACCAAGTTACAATCACTATCAGATACTAGTAGTTGTATAACATAAAATTATAGAATAATTAGTCACTTTATTTATTTATTTTTCTTAATTAAATAAAAATTACTTGATTTATATTAAATTATTAAATAATGAATTGGCCCGATCGGTCCACAGACCAATCAATTGGCACAAAAAATGTGGCAGATGCAGCACATGAACCTTCTACTGCACCCGTGCACCTATGATATATACAATATGCATCTGATGTTCTGGTTCAATTTCTCGTTTGTTTTTACGGTTTTCAACTGATGGTAGAATGAAATATTTTTTTAGTAGTTTAATTACTGTGTTTTAAATATCCTGGAATAATGAAATAAATGATTGTATGACGTACGTCTCACCAGCCCACCCCATATGTAATATTGATGGTTTTTCATATGCAACCTTTAGTACGCCATTTGTATGAATTTGTATGGCCATTTTCCCAATTTGTATGACCTTGGTTTTTAAGTTATAAATAAAATAAAGGGGTGGGCTGGGGTGACGTCACGCCAGCCCACCCCTAAACGGAATATGGATTTGCGCACCGTCATTCTTTTGTACGCCATTTGTATGAATTTGTATGACAACTTTCAACCCTCAATTTTGAAATCTACCCTTGGGTGGGCTGGGGTGACGTCACGCCAGCCCACCCCTTAACGGAATATGGATTTTCTCACCGTCATTCTTTTGTACGCCATTTGTATGAATTTGTATGACAACTTTCAACCCTCAATTTTGAAATTTACCCTTGGGTGGGCTGGGGTGACGTCACGCCAGCCCACCCCTTAACGGAATATGGATTTGCGCACCGTTATTCTTTTGTACGCCATTTGTATGAATTTGTATGACAACTTTCAACCCTCAATTTTGTAATCTACCCTTGGGTGGGCTGGGGTGACGTCACGCCAGCCCACCCCTTAACGGAATATGGATTTGCGCACCGTCATTCTTTTGTACGCCATTTGTATGAATTTGTATGACAACTTTCAACCCTTAATTTTTAAATCTACCTTTATCGGGTCGTAGTTTGACGTTATGTCTGTCATTCTTTAACGGAATTCGGAATTGCTCACCGTCATTCTTTTGTATGAATTTGTATGACACCTTTAATTTTAGGCCCCTGTCGTGCACCCAAAGGGGATTACGACGGGTAGTGAAGGTGAAGAAGAAGACAACACTTTGAAGATTAAATATATAACAAGTTTAACTGACTTGCTTTATTAAACTAGACAAACACACTGTTAAGTTGTAAATAGATATAAAGTAAACTGTACATAATAAGTGTAATAAGAGTCAACCCCGAGTCCAGTGAGCAGGTGCCTTATATAGCAGCTCACTTGCGTCATATCCCAAAGTTCGGAAGTGGCGTGATGATATCGTTGCCTATGATTGGTCCACGCCGTATGGTGTAATGCTGACGTCCGGTGATGTGATGTGTTATGATTACATAAGGATTACGTAATTAGGGCCTGCTCATTACACCCCTCAAGTATCACAATAATAAACGTAGGTATTTCTTATTAATCTGAACTTTAAGGTAAGATTTTCTAACCTTTAAATTTTTTTGGACTAGAACCTGGAGTTAAATGGTCCCGTTGCCTACTTTTCTGGACAGCCCTGGGTAGAATAGACAATTTAAAATAAATATTAAAATCTAAGCGTGACGATGATTTTACAATGTTGTGTGTGTGTATTTTTTTTTATGTCTATGTAAATACATGATAACTAATTATTATTCCAAGTAATACTCAAATTTCACGGGAATACGTCAATAAATAATACAGTGGTCGCCGCTTATTGGACTCACGGTTAATTGACTCATTCGCCTAGTAGACTCAAAACGGCTGGTCCCGATTCGCACTTATACTAACACACAGCAAAAATTTCGTCTATTCGACTCACACACCGGTTAATGGGGTCACTTGAAAATTAGATAAATAAAGAAAATATTAACATTTTATCATCTGACCTATCAACTGAACTTTATAATGAATGGATAAATATTGACGAAGTAGTCCTAACTACCGAACTCGTTACCGAGGAAGATATATGTGATGAAATACAGTCAAAACGGCTTAAAGAGAATGTGGCTGGTGATAACGACGAAAAGGAACCTGATGAAAAACCACCATCAACTAAACAAATGCTAGAAGCACTTCAAATTTTACGTAGACGATTCAGCAGAGAGGCGATTTTGACGTATTCGAGAAACATAAATCTTATGATTATGAAGTTGGCCGATGAAGGGAAAATCCAATCAACATTAGATGGATTTTTATCAAAAAATTTATTCATTTTATTAATTTTATTTTATTTTTAATTTCGTATGGCTAGATTTTTATTTTTATACATACCTTGAATCTCAATATGTAGATACTTTTAAGTTTTTTAAGTTTTTGAATTTAAGTATTTTTAAAAGTTTTTTGTGTCATTCGCCTTATTGACTCATTCGGTTAATCGACTCAAATTGTCGGGTCCCAAAGTGAGTCCAATAAGCGGCGACTAATGTATATGTCATAATAATCAATATATAAGTATCGCGTACTTACGTAAATAAATTCTGATTATTTTATATCTGTACAAAGATTGTTATTTAATTTATATCTTATTTTTAAAAATATAAATAAAAAATAATTATAATGTAATATTTTATTGCTTTATTATTTAAAATAAATGTATTTAACGGTGCATTTTGGATCGTTCTATTTTTAGTCATTAGTGGTACACGACTGATTAATAATACATTGTTATCTGTATGAAAAATAAGGTCTAACAGAAAATAATTCTAGTTTAATGGTTTATTTTAACTATTGTTATTATTATTGAAGGTTATTTATAGTCTGTACAATTTGTACATTATTTTATCGTCAAATAATAGTTTAATTTTAACTTTTTGTGGTTTATCATTTTCTCTTATTATCACGGTTGTTAATCGATACAGCCAATAGGTAATTTTATTAACATATTGTAATATACACTTTATGAGTTTTATACAAAATACTGCATTAAATTGTTTGAATTTACAATTTCAATTTCAATTCAATTGAAATTACAATTGAAATTCGCATTTTAATTTATTTTAATTGATCCTGGATTTGGACAAAATGGTTGGACGAAAACCAGCAGTGGCGCCGTCAAAAATAATTGATAATATGGGAAATTTATGACGATCTCAAGTCTAAATCATCAAGAGTCAATGAAGAAACTGAAGTAGCCTGTGAGCTTATCGTTTATACCATATAATGAAAAAGATGTACTTTTATTTTATTAAAATTGTTTGTGTAATAACCTTTTTATCTTTAATTTTTATTATTAATTTTAATTTTTTATTATAACGTACTTATTAGTAAGAAAATAAATACGAGAAAATATAAATGTATACAAGTAATATACAAGTGTAAGTCAGATATATAAATATATTAATTTTATTCACATAACAAATAGATACGTTATCAATTATAACTTATAGCATGTATCGTATATTTAATTATATGTAATCGTCATGTAAGTATGTCTAAATACTTTATTAGATACTCTTAGTAAAGTTACTAAGAACCATTAGTTGTAAGCAACAATGAGAAAATCATAGAAGTTTAGTGTTTAGACCTTTGTGAAAACTTAACCTTTGGAAATTATTAATTTGTAGCACTGAGATTATTTGGATGGATTCAATTCATCACATACAATAACATAAATTTCAAAATCAGGATTAAAACGACATAAAAAAAATGCATGAGACCCAACATTTAATAGTTGAAACCTGAAATATAATATCATGCATACGAATGGCGGTGAAAAGTAGAAAACTTCGTAAGGTAATTCTTGGTGAGCAATTCCGAATTCCGTTAAAGAATGGGCAGGCATGACGTCAAACTACGACCCGATAAAGGTAGATTTAAAAATTAAAGGTTGAAAGTTGTCATACAAATTCATACAAATAGCGTACAAAAGAATGACGGTGAGCAAATCCATATTCCGTTAAGGGGTGGGCTGGCGTGACGTCACCCCAGCCCACACAAGGGTAGATTTAAAAATTAAGGGTTGAAAGTTGTCATACAAATTCATACAAATGGCGTACAAAAGAATGACGGTGCGCAAATCCATATTCCGTTAAGAGGTGGGCTGGCGTGACGTCACCCCAGCCCACCCAAGGGTAGATTACAAAATTGAGGGTTGAAAGTTGTCATACAAATTCATACAAATGGCGTACAAAAGAATAACGGTGCGCAAATCCATATTCCGTTAAGGGGTGGGCTGGCGTGACGTCACCCCAGCCCACCCAAGGGTAAATTTCAAAATTGAGGGTTGAAAGTTGTCATACAAATTCATACAAATGGCGTACAAAAGAATGACGGTGAGAAAATCCATATTCCGTTAAGGGGTGGGCTGGCGTGACGTCACCCCAGCCCACCCAAGGGTAGATTTCAAAATTGAGGGTTGAAAGTTGTCATACAAATTCATACAAATGGCGTACAAAAGAATGACGGTGAGAAAATCCATATTCCGTTAAGGGGTGGGCTGGCGTGACGTCACCCCAGCCCACCCAAGGGTAGATTTCAAAATTGAGGGTTGAAAATTGTCATACAAATTCATACAAATGGCGTACAAAAGAATGACGGTGCGCAAATCCATATTCCGTTTAGGGGTGGGCTGGCGTGACGTCACCCCAGCCCACCCCTTTATTTTATTTATAACTTAAAAACCAAGGTCATACAAATTGGGAAAATGGCCATACAAATTCATACAAATGGCGTACTAAAGGTTGCATATGAAAAACCATCAATATTACATATGGGGTGGGCTGGTGAGACGTACGTGATTGTATGGAGTGATGTTGATAAATAATCTCTGATATATTTTAGGATGGGTGGGTTATGAGTGTTTAAACTCCAATTCTCTTAATTAAATTAAATTTTTAGAACATATCGTTTTATTGTACAATATAGTACAATGAATTAAATTTTTAGTAATTTCTCAACAATGCATTTACCAGTTGCCTCATTTAATTAAAATTTAATTAATTCCCAGATAATTTTTAAATAGCTATAGAAAATATAAACTTTAGTGTTGTCGCATTGATACTTGTGATAATTCTACGTAATTTTGGATAAAATTATGTCATTTTTCAAACTCAAACAATAATCATATTAAATTACAGTTATAACTATTAAGAAATTAGAATGATTGAAAAGGTAACCTGTATAATAGCACTTTAATATAAATTTAAGTTAATTTTATTTACTTAAATTTATTAATATTTCATAAATAAATATAGTTTGTTGAAAAAATTATTATTTTTTTTCAAATTTTTATTTGACATACATTTTTAGACACAAAAGTCACTAAAATTTAACAATGAAATTATGATTTATTTTTTATTGTTTTATTTATCATTAATGTATTAATAAAATAATTGTGTAAAAATATGAATCTTATCTATATTTAATATTAAAAAATTAAACTTATATAATTTATTATTTTAAAATTCAATAAGGACATTGAAGTTTTTTTAACTGGTAGTATTTACCGCAATTTTTCCTCTGATAGTTCATACTATTTGCCGTTAAGTCTTAATTTACCATTTACTTATAACTTTTTAAAATATGCTCTGAAGTCTGTGCTTGAGAAATTTTTTCTAGGGTATATTATTTTCTAAAACAAAATTGTACCTTATAATATTCAAAGTTTGTTAATTTAATTTAAAAATAGTACACAAAAAATTTCATGAGTAAATATTATTTATTTTTAATTATATTATTTTACATTTTCAGGTTTTAATTAAATTTAAACAATTGATGAATATTGTACAAGCTTCTATCAATTACAAAAATTCTATCCTTGGTAATATTTTTTTGTGTTTTTAGATATCAAATTAATAAATAATAATCATAAATCTGCTTTTAGGCTATGTGACTAAAGAATCTTTCGAAGATTGTATGAAGTATTATCGTGTTTTTATCATTCACCTAGATGAACCTAATTTAGATCCTATTGATTTGAACATCAGCAACCGTCGCCAAACAATGATTCAATTTTTATATAGGAAGCGTAAACAGCCAGACAATGATCGTTTTTTAGTATTTATTCATGAAACATGTGAGTTATTTGATATTAAAAATTATTTTCTTATAAGATTAAAAATTACATTTTATAACACAAAAAATTAACTTAACAACTGATAGAAAATTAATATTACTTTTGTATAGCTATAACACTTTATCAAGTGGAGGAAACCACTGCTGATAATGTAAAGGTGAATTCTATTCATAACAATATACCTAACATTATTTTTGTTTTACTTGATTTTCTTTGAATTTTATGCATTTATCATTTATCCATTTCTTTTTTTTTTTAGAACCGTTTGATTATAAAAAAGCAAGAGAAGATTGTAAATCAGTTCTCATGGGCGCAATGGGAACCACAGTATCAATGTTTATTTTACATTCATTATTCTAATATACCCAACGCTAATGCAGATGAAGCTAGTCTCTCTGCTTTGCAGTTTCACGACGAACCTCAGCATGAAACAGTGGTATTTATTTATTATTTATTCTCTATTATTGATAGTTAGTTAAGATTATTGAAATAATAATTATTTAATATTATTTTAGCTTAATGTCCCATTGAATCTGCCTAATAGAAAGAGAACAGCAGAAAATCTCTCAAACGGTTATTTTGATATTCCTGTGCCATTGTGTGTTCATGACAGTATGTTAGATATCCGTGTATTATCAGATGCTCGTGGGTTTGTTGCTGTTTGCCATTATTATCTATATCAAGTATGTAAAACATTATATTTCTATTTTCAACAACACTTTGTTGGTTTATATCTATTATTTTATCATTTGATGTACTGACTTTTTATAATGCATTTATCAAACACGAATTAATCCTTTTAAAACGGAAATATAGTTTGTTTAATTGTAACAATTATGGTTAAAATTATAATTTTAGGGTATTAGTGCTCCATTAGCCAATGATCATTTGAGAACAGTATATTTGGCATTTTCTGTTACTCTTCTACACCATGGTAGTGTAGTACATTGCAATATAGCTGGTGTACCTATGACTCGTGCATATGAGTCTCGTCCAATATTCACTATGCAAGGAGGTAGCCTCTGAATAATATTTTTTGAGTGCATTCTAAGTTCCGATTTATTAATGTATTGACTTAGAAATTAGATTCTCGATTCATTGTAAATTAAATGTTCAATATTTGCATGAATTTGTTAAAATCTGCATCCAATGTGTTTTGCACGGTTAATGAAAATTAATGAAAATTTTTATTATCAAATAATTTGTTTGTTTTATTTAGATTTTGTTAAGACTGCCATAAACAAAAAAACGTATTGAATTGAATGCTTATCTATTTATTGTGTTTTTATTATTTTAGTTTTACTATTACCTAACTGTTGATCATTAATTTATGAATATTAAAATTAAATAAAATATTTATTAATAAATAGTTCGATGTGTATGTTTTAAAAAAAAGTTATACTGAAATTACAATAAATTGAGAAAATTAATTCTTATACAAATGTAGTTGTCTTAATTCGGCTATATATTGAATGCCAATCTTGAACTTAAAACTTAAGGAATTTAAAGTAAAAAAACAAAAAGCCACTTAGAAAAAACTTTTAACTATGAACACTATAATAATTTTGTGATAATTCAGTGTTAATAACCCATAGTCCAAATTTTCATTTAATTAAATACCAATGTTCATTGACTGTCTCAAAAAATTTTGTATTTTATTATTTGTGATATATCACAAATAAATGTGTATTTAATAATAATTGTAATAAGAACATTTACCATCAACAGTCCTAAATTATTACAGCGGTAATTTAACCTTATTAATTATTATATTAAATCATCTAAATAAGTACCTTGTACATAGTATACAATTCAAAAATTAGCGTAGATACAATTTTTATTGTAGATTACGTACTGAATGAATATCTATTATTTATATTTTTACGTGAACATTTTTTAATATATTGTTTTTCTTTCTATTGTAGATCAACATTTATTGGTTCATTTTCCAAACATGTGTACATTACTTCTGGACGTAGGTCCTGACCATGAACCTAATTGTCATATCGTCATACCGTGTGCAGATGAAAATCGAAGTTGGAAAAGTACCATTGTCACAACAATTGGATCTGCGGGTACAGTGGTCGATTTATCTACAATGGCTGTTTATGAAACCAAAATCACCAAACGCCATTTAATCGAGGCGTTCAAAAGACCTGACGCCCTGCATGCCAATCAACAAGCCATATTGCACTATTTCATTGTACACAGACGAGACATGGACGTTGTTAATCAAGTAACTTTTTCTAGATTATTTTTACTTACATGTGAAATTAAGCATAATGACTGATTCGAAATTGTTTAGCTTTTAAATTCGATCGTGGATAACAGTTTAAATATCAATTGTTCAAAGTTATTGCAAGAAATATTAGTGGGGAGCGCTTATGCTCAAGTCAAACGTAGTTTGTTGTCTGATGCTCTAAGCCTCGCAAGATATCTACCCATTACATTATCTAAACATAATATACCATTCGAAGTTAAGGTAATTATTCTCGCTGTGTTAGTAATACTGCTTAAATCGATTTATTGACCGAAGTTAATTTCAACATTCACTGTAGTGTTTATTATTCGATGTCTTGTCTTTGTTTTTGAAATACTGCCGAATAATTTATTTATGTAATGTGCTATTTTCATTTTTTCCTAAGTTTAATACGTTTTAAACTTCATGAACTTTTGATACAGGTTAATGGCTACGGACTTACATTGTCTCAAGAAACACTAGAAAATCCAAGAGTTATGTTATTATCTCCACGACAAAGACTAATACCGTTTCGCGATGATCTGTGGACAAGGTTATGGGAACTCTTACCTGGTGGATCGGTTTCAGAAGACAATGCTTCCTCTAGACCAGATATTTCACGTTTCTTAAACACAACGGTAGTGGTCAAACTTAACGTTTCATTGGTATGCTACCAGGTGAGACCTCTTCAGTTTGTTTTAAATGTATTATGATAATTATAGAACGATTTTGGCGGATTTGATAAAATAAATAAAAGTGTAACTCCAAAATACAATTTAGAGTACCTATGCCTAGACGTGTACACAAAGTGAGGTTTGAGGTTCAACTCCCCTTGAAATTCAGAAAAATTATTGAATATTTTTTTTATATAGAATAAAAGTGGTACATTGATTATATAAGTATGAAAAATCACAACCTAAAATCCTAAAATAGTTATTTGTGTACACGCTTGCCTACGCAACTACAATTAGTCATATACATCCTTACCAAATCCCTTTGCACCTAAAGAATTAGGCACTAGTAATAGTCTAAAGTACCTATAATTACGTATTCGTGTAATGTACATCCAACTAATGAATTTTAAATTTTATCATGATAAAATTTCAAACTGTTTTTATAAAAAACTAGCTTTTACCTACATTTTCTTCAGCTTATGTTAGAATAGTAATTTTATTTGCTGTGCATTTTACGAATCCAGTATTTGACGTCTGAGACAACCGAATCATCTTTGGCTCCAATTATATATTTGCAATTTACATGATCTACGTCCTGTATATATATATATATATATATATGTGCCTTGTCGGCCAAGATCCTAGAATATTATCGTATACAATCCAGTGTTTTATTACAGCCCGAAGTACTTTCTCGGTGTTGCACTCCTCTTTCGCCCGGAGGGTCGATGCTCGCTAACAGCATCGCCAACATCGCCATATCCGATCTGTCTCACTCTTTACAGACATCATCGTCGGTGCCATTACCATTCGTGGAGACCGACACATCGACGGCCAGCAAACAAGAGCACGTCATATCCGTCGTAAGTTGAAACATTGTCCATAGTAATAATAAACAAAATTATTTGCGCGGTAAAAATCCTGACTACTCGAAAATTGTAATTTAATTTTTAATATTTATTTTTTTTTTCTACAGAATCTCCGTGAACTGAGCATGCATCTGCTAAAACAGAGCTCAATGCGTACCAATAAACTGCGTAGTCGAACCATGTCTGAACCAAATGCCATGCACGTACACGCCGTGGCCACCAAGTACGCATCATCGCAGCTGGAAATCTCAAGATCGTTGTGCGCCAATCTGACTCTGGCCGCTGGCGTAGATGTACGATCACACAAACACACCGGTTTCCATCTGATGTACGTCATTAACCTTGTTTACATGCATCCATTAATTCGAATTAACTCGATTCGTATTGAATCAAGAGTAAAAAAAACCGGATGGGCCTCGCTCTGCTGTACAGTTAGGGGTGGAGTGCACCTCGCTTATAGGATAGGTCATTATTATAATGGATTTGTTAAATTTGAATGCAATGATAGATATCATTGTATACGAATAACGATTCTGAACGGAGTTCATATGTTTGTCTAGGATATAATACATTGTTATTTATAAACATTGTAAAAAGTATATTTTATTTTGAAACGATAAATATATTTTTCAATTAGGATGGGTTGGCAGTTGCATACAGCGATATAGTTTGTCAGTCTAGAACATTCTACATTATATTATATTTTACATGTAATTTTATGTCAATATTCGCTGTTCAAACGCTTATAAAAAAAAATTATGCCTATGGATTTTAATAATTTTTGAATGACTTTAAGAACTACTTCTGTGGAATCTTCTATTAAATTTTCAAGTATTTTGTACGAGCCAAATTTTTTTTATCACCGATTATAAAAATAAAATGTAAAAAAATCGAATATTTTAAATGCCTATAAGTGGCTTAAAAATCAATATAATATTTTGAAAAAAATATTGCATAAAAGAAATACCAATCTTAACAGCTGGTAGAAATTTCAAAAATCTGCGACTTATACTTTTTGAATTATAACAAATATTTAAAATCGTTTGAGAATAAATCGCTATTTTATGCAATTTCGTAAATATTTAAATTTCAAAATGTCACAAAATTTTTCCCTCTAATTCCGGTAGAAATTTTTTTAAAGATTTTTGAAGAGTAGCTTATAGATAACCTAGTATTAAAATTTTGAACCTTAAGTATGAACAGAAAAAATTTTATGAATTTTTATCTACAAAATAACTTGCAAATTATCTTGATTTTTACATATTTCGTATAAATTGGAATTTTGAGCACTTATAAAAAAAAGTTATGACTTACGATTTTAGATTTTTTTTTATCAGTTAAGGAACAACTTATAAGAAACCTTGTATTAAATTTTCAAGATTTTCTGGGCATCCAAAAAAATTTTATCGTTATTTTAAAAAAAAATACTTAAAAAAATTGAAAATTTCAATTGTCTATAAATAGCTTAATAAAAGTCAAAATTTAATGGTGTATAGAGAACGCTAATCTAAACATTTGGTGAAAATTTCAAGTATTTACAACGATTAGTTTTTGAGTTATAGCAAAATAAAAAATTTGATTATGTTGAAATTTGGTTTTACGTAAAAACTCCCGTTTTTCCCAAATTTTTTTATGGTTT